>PVJC01000290.1:0-137729 GCA_004026665.1 Murina feae | reverse complement strand
CCACTCTTCTCCCCCCATTCTTCTCCCCCCCATTCTTCTCCTCCCCACTCTTCTCCCCCCTACTCTTCTGGGAGAGGAACTGGCAGAGCAGGGGCTGGCCCTGGGTGCAAGAAGAAGCAGTATCCCTTCAGAAGCACTTTATTAATTCTCTAATTAATTAACCCCTGCACTACAGAGAGCCCCAGAACGTGGTGAAGGATGTGGGAGGGATGTTTGAGATGGAAGAAAGGGTGGTAGGCTAGAGAAATGTGAATGTGGGAGGGAGGCCTGGATTTGAAGGTGGAAAAACTAGGGCTCAGCTTGGGGGGGGGGCAGAGGGGGGGAGCCACCCCAAGTCCAGACGTGGTGGGAGTGGGGAGCTGCTCCTGGTTTAGCTCATCCTAAGCCTGGAGCCCTAGAGATCCCTTATCTGGTTAAAGGGCTTGCCTGAGAGGAGGTGGTGTGGAGGGGTGGGACGAGGACAGGGAGCTGGGCCAGGTGGCCTGGGAGGGTAGCGCCCACAGGAGCAAGCAGGGCCGCAGGCCTCCCTTTAGCTGGAATGACTATCACATCTCAGGCCGGACTGACAGGCTGGTGGTGGACTCCCCCTGAAATTGAACAAACATTCCCCTCTTGTTTGAAAGACTGAAGGTGGGGACAGGTGCCAACTGCTGCCAGCCCAGCCCCCACAGGTGCAGGCACAAGCAGGTGTGTGTCCTCACAGGGCCCACACTACCATACACAGACACACCTGCCACTCAGGAGCACAGTCATGCCCCCCCCCCCCCCCCCGCCCCACCACACACATACACACACTCAGCAGCAGAGGCACAACAAGCTGGGGAGGAGAGACTTGTAGCAACAACATGGTCCCCAGATTCCAGAGCTGCCAGGTAGCACACCTCCCACCTCGCCTGACCCAACAGGGATGGGTCCAGCCAGAAATTTTCCAAGCTGGACTAGTCTTGGGTGTATTATCATCCTTTCTTACAACAAACCTTTTGGAATGCCCACTTGAAATTAAATGAAATTCCGAGAGAATATAACCCACTTCCATGTGTAATTGTGAATGCTGTAAAACTGTAATATAAAAGAGAAATTGATAGGGGAGAAGATTACAATAAATAACATGTACTTGTTTAATGTTAGGGTTAGGATTAGGGTTTAGGTTGGATTTAGGTTAGGATTAGGCTTTAGAGTTAGAGTTAGGTTTTAGAGATAGGGTTAGGGTTTAGAGTTAGGGCACTAACCCTCCTTTAAGGCAGCCAAGGGGGTCCATCACCCACTGGAATGTCCTGCCACACAGACAGCCCTGCTTGAGGGCTTTGAAATGGGGATGGAGCTGTGTTAAGCCCCTGAAAGGCCTTGCCTCTCTGGGAGCACTGTCCTGGCCCCTCCAGAGTCACTGTTTGCAGGACCCTGAGAGTCAGCTTTCTGCCTCATTCATGGTGACCTCCATAACGACTTCCAGCTGTCCACCTGGTCCCACAGCCTGTTATCCTAACCACTTCCAGCTGGTAACCAATGCAGCCACTCTGCCCCCCTCGCCACTCTGCCCCCCTCGCCAGCCTTGCAAACCCACGCATTGGGGAGGAACACACATGGAAAGCAACATCAGCAGGAGCGTGTCGCAACAGCTTTGGAATCCACGTCACACAGCAAGCAAGCATTGCGTGAAGACATGATGAGAAAGGAAAGAGCGACTGCGGATCAGTCAGCCTCAGCAAAGAACACTAGCTGTCATGGCAGCACGAAAACAACAAAGCCATGGCATCAGAAGCAACAGGCCAAACTGGAAGTGAGGGGCTCACCACGTGCCACGGAAATCCAACAAAACAGGTCATGTCAGAACATCCCCAGGCAGACACAACTACTGCAGGTAACGGAGAGCACGCAGCCATGGACAAGAACATAAATGGAGGGGAAAAAAGTCGCATTTGGCCACAAAATACATCCTGTGCACACAGCAGGATGAGAAGGTCCGCCCAGCAATGCTTTCCGGTGAGAAAATCAATGGCTGTCCCTCCCCCCACAAAAAACACAAGAGGGCAGCAGAAAAGCATGCATCGAAATCATGCTCGCCTTCACACGCAATTTCGCAGTAGGCCGAAAGCACGAAAGCAATGCAAACGATGAGTATCTCCGGGAAGGTAGGAAACAGAAAAAGGGAATTGAAGACATGAAGGAGAAAAAAAAAGTTTGAAGGTGGAAGCCTTCCAACACATGCACAAACAGAACCAAGTAAGTACGACAGCCCTGACCAACAAAGTGCTATTCCTGAAGCAGGCACGAGAGGGCAGCAGAGGACCACAAATCCAATGCCCCGACCGCCACGGCGCTGCGCTGGTGTGGAATCCCGAGGAGCCCTCAACCGCTGCGCAGCGGACGCTCTCCCTTTGGAGAGGACCCTGGGATGTGCACCGCATCGTTGGAAATCGCGAACGAGCAATCGAGGCAGAAATCGCAGGAAAACACGTCCAAAACGTGCCTCAAGGCAGGGAAACATGGAAACCTTGGGGGGAAAAATGGGCCGTCACCCAGGATGGGCTGCGCGCAAGCCCGTAGGACCATAAACGTTTCAAAACGGGATTGTGGGACCATTGAATACCATTAGCCTTGCAAGGGAAAAACTTATGCTCGAGAGATTACATCCGCATAGCTTCAGAGGGGAAGGGTGAGAACCACTGGCAGACACGCAGGGTTGAAATGCATCGTGTATTCATTCAGGAGCAAACCTCGAAACAAGGCAGAAGGCATGCAATGGCAGAGGAAGCAGGAACACCTCAGAAAGCAGACGAAGGCTGCTAACACAGGACGACACAGACAAAGGCAGGCGACCAGGCTCTGTTGTCACAAACCTTCACGGAACTGCAGGAACTCTGCCTGCCTCCCCAAAAGACGGCAGGGCTGGAGATTAAGTACCTGGAAACAGCAGTGCTCACGTTTTCTTGGCTGCGTCCTACATCTGCTGTGCATTCCCACAAGCAAAGCAGGTGTGGCAGGAAACCTGTTGCTACACATAATTGGAAGGCACATGCCTCACACAAAATACGTCCTGCCTGATTTGGGTCACCAAACATGAAACACCTCCTAGGGTATGACATGATTAAAAAGGAATAGAAAATACACGCGAAGACCAATGCAGTGAAAGTTGGAACATGGCAGAGCTATAAAACCTGGGAATGCAACTGAGAACCAGCAAAATTGCTACAAGAACACACGAGGGGGGAGGGGAAATAGCATATTCACAGATGCTGGAAAGCTGCATGGCTCCTGCTGGGAGCCTTAGGATGTACAGCCACAGGAAGGCACGCGATGCTCCCTCTCCAAAACAGAGTTCCTGCGTGGAAACCTGTCAGGAAGAAGAGGGCTGCAACAGCAAGTCTTCACAGACAGCAAGCAATCCCGTAAGCATTCAGTGACATCGCAAAGCAGAGCTGCCATGCAGCCTTTCAGCACTGCCTCTCCATGGCCACTTGGAAGCTTTATAGCCATAGGGCGAGTGACTGTTAACAGAAAACCAGAAAGAAGAAACCAAGCACATACTGATTCCCGCCTTCCATCTTCGATTATTTTCAACAGGACAGGGAGCGAACACAGAAAGTCTCAAAGGAAGGCCTGGAGCAAACCAGAAACTGCCTTCCCCTCCCCCCCATGGACACAATGTCCCTCATGACCCCCCATATACGCAATGTCCCTGAGGAAATACACGACCACAGGTAACGGAAGGCTCTTTCAAAAAGGAACAACCAATAAGGAGAAGAAAGGGGGAGGGCAGTTGAGGTGGATGAGAAAGCACAGAAATTAGCTTCTCAAGTGCTTCACATCCTAAGCCCTCAAACTCGCAGCAAAAAAAGGAAAGTACACCCATTCACCGATGAAAATACTGGACAGCGGGGCCACGTGACACCTCACCGCACACCCTCACCGCTCCTCCGCCGCACTCGGCACCATCCTTTCCATACCACAGCACCCTCACTTCAGCCTCAAGCACATGCCCCGGGGTCCTGTCTGTGAGCCGCTCCTCCAAACGACAATGCAGAACTCGAATTCGCCAAGTGACACACAGGCCATTGCTTGCCCCTGACCCTGAAGCAACCCAGTGTGGG
This sequence comes from Murina feae, assembly GCA_004026665.1. Lineage (NCBI taxonomy): Eukaryota > Metazoa > Chordata > Mammalia > Chiroptera > Vespertilionidae > Murina > Murina feae. Next base: position 133,641 of record PVJC01000290.1, on the reverse strand, counting down.
CTGCACTGGGGACACCTCCCTCTCCTCAGGACCTGGGACCGAATTCCCACCTCAGACAACAACCTCCTCCCAGACTAGACCGTAGTCTCTGGGCGGCAAAGACGACAGAGCTATAAACTGTCAGGGCCTCCCTTCTTCCAGTGCCCTGAGGGATGCAGAAGGCGCACTGGGGTACTCACCCTTTCTACTTGTGAACCAGCTCACCTGCAGGCATCAACTCTCCCAAGCATGCAGCCCCCTCTGGGTGGGAGAAGTTGAGCTCTAGCCCACACCACCAACCAACGTCCCCATCACTAACAATACCAGCTACTGACGCAGCCTCCTTCGGAGAGAACCCCAGAAGAGCATGTCACAGTCCCTGCTTTTCCCCATACACTCATGACCTCCAAACTTTTCAATCTCATCAGAGTCATTATTCAGAATATACAAAATAGTCGCCATTTTTGACAATCCCTTGTCACTGAGGACGTGCATTTCTGGAAGAAATGTGGAGTCATGAAGGACAAAAATGAGGATTGTAAGATAACACTGTATCTGTGCAAAATGTCATGGAGATTTCTCCTCATTCCATGCTTCAGGGAAAAGCTACACAGATAACAAAGATACCTGGAAACAGCAACCACTGTACCTCAAACTCCTGCTGGGAAGCTGAGAGATAATATAACTCCACACCTCTAATAGGGACAAAATACTTTGTAGCTGGGGGAAAAATGACTAAATACATGAATCCCTCAATAGAAAATTAAGGGGGAAAAGGGTACCCTGAATAAACCTTCAATTTAATTTATAAAAAATAACCATAAGGGCATTGGGAATAAAATGCAATAAAAAGATACAAATCAACAACTTACCTCTTCAGAAATATGTTAGCTCGCTGAAGGAGGAGCCCAGAGGACAGAGTGGTGAGGGATGAATTTGTGCACCAGGCCTCTAGTAGAAAAATAATGAGATGAGTATTTTTTTGGTGTGGTTAGGTTTGATTACCTATATGATGACATATATTGGAATATGTCTTAGTATGGATCAATAAGTTTGGATTAGTCAGTCAGGGGAGAAATCTGGGTTAGAAATAAAGATTTGAGAGTCATCTCTTAAAGATGTTCATTGATTAATCACTATTCTGTATACTTGAAACTAATGTAAAATAGTATTAAATGGCAACTGTAATTGAAAAATAAATTCTAAAAAGAGATGGTAATTGAGATATAGGAATAAGGGATGAGATGGTTCAGTGAGATAGTAGAGTGAAAGAAAAAAAAGAGAGAATAGATGGCATTGAGGATTTAAGGATTGGGATATGGACGAGGAATTCATCGCAAAAGAGCAGCCCGAGAGGTGGGCAAACATTGTGAAGAGGTTCAGGGAGCTGAGTTTCTAAAGTTGGGAGGCTGGTTCAGATAAAATGGTGAGTTGGCATAGGCTACAGTCTTCATCGCCTGAACTCAGCCCTACAGCTGCCATGGAAACAAGAGGGAAGCTGATAGACCTCCGAAACTTAGGTACAAACTGTTCCCTGGCCCACTTCTGATTGCAGGGGCAAGTGGGCAGTTCCGTCCAAGCTCAGGCTGACCGCCTGGTGACAGCATCTCACCTCAGTCTCATTCTCTCCTTGAGAATTTCTGCCACCGAAAACTCTGTGTGGGAGAACCTCCTTCTCCCAAAAACATGAGGGGGATAAAACCCATGGGGCAACTCTTAGCCAATGGTGATGGAACCTGGTGGATAACTACCCAGGGTCCTGCCTCTGTGATGGGAAACAATTGTAGGAAGTGTTCTGGATGTCCCAGTGGGATTGAGTGCCCGCTGACCACAGTGGTAACCTCAACAGCCCTGTTAGGCTTTTCTTTCACTTTTTACTCTCCCCACTTCCTCACTTCCTGACTTCCTGGGATTTGATGTAAACTACTTAGAATCTACTCTTTGTCCCGGGCTCTTCTGTTGAGGAAACCCACTGTGTGTGGGAGTCAGAGGGGTAGAAGCCAAGAGGGGAAGGCCAACTGCCACCAACTGGGCGTAGACTTAGGGAGATACGCCTTCACCCCACGGGCTAGAAATTACAACGAAGGAGAGCATTCCTGAACACGAGCAGTGCCCTCGTAGGTCCAGCGACATATGACAAAAATAAAAAATAAAAATCCCAAATATAGGGGCCTAAAGAAGTTTATTTTTCTCTTTCAGATAAAAGAAGTTTACCTGGGAGGCACTCAGGGCTATATGGTGGCCCCAGCACTGCCATATTAAGATCACTTCCTGGCCCCGTAGAGGTGCTAGAGCTCCCGTTACCAATTTGGGGGATAGTAGTGGGAGGAATCAAGGGCGAAAAGGTTGCATTTTAAACTTGTTAATCCCTTTAAACAGATCCTTTCTGAAAGTTCTGTACTTCTGCTAAAATTTCATTGGCCAGAACTTACTCAACCTCACCTAGCGATTGGGAAAGAAAGGGGACATGTAGTGTTTGATTCTGAGTAACGACCAGAAAAAGGAAAGTACAAAGTATTATTGTCAGGCTCAGTACCGAATTTATATATAGTGCTCAATCCAATGGAATGTTGGGAAAAAGAAAAACATGTAAAAAAGCGTGAAAAATGGAGAACATAAGGTAGATTTTTTTTGATAATTATAATAAAGGGGAATCGATCCTTAAAGATCATCTAGTTAAAGATCTCACTCTATAGATGAGTAAAGTGTGGTCAGAGAGCATGTCACACCCTTTGTAGTCCTCTCGCACAGTGTACCACGGTGAGTTTACATGAGCAATAGAATACAGCAGAAGTGATGTTGCTTCTGAGATTAGGGTATCAAGGATATTGCAGTTCTTGTCTAGTGGCTCCCTCAACTCCTGGATCACGGACTTTGAAGGAAGCCAGCTATCACATCATAAGCAACCCTATGGAGAAGCCCACATGGTGAGGAACAGGTGCCTCTTGCCAGCAGCCATGTGAGTGAGCTTAGAAGCAAGTCCTTCAGCCCCAGTTGAGCCTTCATATGACTGCAGCTCTAGCTGACATCATGATTGCGACCCCATGAGAATCTCTGAGCCCGAGCCAGTTAAGCCTAACCTACAGAAACTGGGAGATAATGCTTGTTTGTTGTTTTAAGTTACTAATTTGGAGGTAATTTGTTAAGCAGCAATACATAAAAAATAGGGACAGCTTTTATAACTTACTTGAAGTTACAAAGCTAGTGAGTGGCCCATTTCCAATGAGAGCAGAGGATTCCCAACTCAATGTGCTATTAGATCCCATTATATTCTGGTGTACTTCGGACTTCTTTTGTCCTTGGACATACACCCATTCAGGAGGTGTTAATAACTATCTAAAAATTCTGGTTTTTTCATAGGCAAAATAACATGAAAGCTGGGCCATTCTTCCTCATGGACTGCGGAATACGATTCAGTAAGGTAAGTATGTGCTTTGACCTTGCCATGGAGTAATGCAGAAGCATTTCTATCCTCTTGCCACAATTCTGGAAGGATAGAGGCGACTGATTCCATTGTGTGCAATACCATCGTGATAAAACCAGAAATGTAACTTCTACTTCTTTTAAGCACCTCATAAGATGACACGGAGTATGCAGTGTTACTCAGTCGTGTACATGCTTCCGTAATTGACCTTCCTGGGCAGTGAATCAGTGACAGGACGTTTCGTCTGTTGTCTCTAAATGGAATATTCAGAGAAGGGCAGAGTGCCAAGAAGGCACTTTGTGGCTCCATTTCCCCTGCCGTGGAGTCTGCCGTTTGGATGCACGTGACTATTGTGTTAGCGTTTTGTGTGACCCATGACTTACGGTCTGGGTCTCAGTTTTTAAAAATGTAATCGTACAATATTCTTACTTTCTCCTTCTTTAAGGATACAGCTAGAGAAGTAGGGGGTGGGGAGTAGAAAATTGGGTTTGGGTTTCACTAGAACATGGGTAGTTTTAAATGTTAATTTCAAGTGTTGTTGAGGCTCCGATTCTATGAACTCACACCGACTTTTAGATATATTTCCAATTATTCCTCATTAGAGTCAGTAAGTTAATTTGCTACCATATATTCCCAGCATCAGGGAGATTCTTGGATGGTTACATATTTTTTTCTCACTATACTTGAAAAAAATGGATTTGCCAGCTATTCCCTAGTATCATTTATTCTCTTGAGCTATAAAAAGATAATTTTCACTCCCTTGACATTCTAGCACTTACATGCTGCATGCACACACATGCACGACCAACTTATACTACAAAAATATTGTTAACTGAACATAATTTTTAAGTGTGGGTTCTATATTTTATCTGGCAACCCTACTATTTTTTTTAACCTAATATCTTCTTTTTTTTAACATTCAGTATTAGTTTTATTAGTTTCAGGTGTACAGCACAGCGGTTAGTCAATCATATACTTACAAAGTGATCCCCCTGATAGTCCCAGTATCCACTTGGCACCACACATAGTTATTACAATATTATTGACTATATTCTGTATGCTTTACATCCCATGGCTATTTTCTAACTATCAATTTGTACTTTTCTTAACACAGTGCCTAATAGACATTCTAAAAGTGCCACTCGGCTTTCCTTGCCACCTGTAGGTGGCAATCTAATCAAATGATTTCATGAGAGCTGCTTGGCAAATCCAAGTTTAATACTGTATTATTTATCCTATATTGTTTAATAAGATTATTAATATTAAAAGTATTTCTAAGAATACTAATTTTATATAAATAAAGTTTTCACACAAGAGAGATAAATATTGAAGTTGCTAAAAACTAAAAAGAATTCAGTCCTTATTCCACAACCCACCATCAAACAGGTTCAAAGCCCCATGTGGTCCATTTCCAGTAAACTACCATGCCTTTTATACTTTAACTAAAGGCTGGTGCACGAATTCGTGCACGGGTGGGGTCCCTCTGGGTGCCCTGCAGGGATCAGGCCAAAACCCGCAGTCCAACGCTGCCTGCAGCTCCTACCTGGCATTCCTGCTCATCCCGGCCCCGCTGTGCCTGCCACGGGCTCGAGCCCAATCAGTCCCTATTGGGAGAGGCTCATGCCGCCATAGTAGCGCTCACCAGCCATGAGCCTGTGTCTGGCGCTCTCCCAAGGGAAGTGGCCTGTAGGATCGGGCTGAAACCTGTTCTCTGACGTCCCTCGAAGGGTCCTGGATTGCAAGAGGGTGCAGGCCAGGGTGAGGGACCCCACCAGTGCAAGATCAGGCCGGGAAGGGACTGCGGGAGGGTTCCAGGGCATGTCGACCCATCTCACTCAGTCCTGATCAGCTATAAGCTATATATCAGCAATAAGCTAACCTATTAGTCGGAGCATCTGCCCCCAGGTGGTCAGTGCACGTCATAGTGAGTGGTTGAACAGCCTTAGCATATCATTAGCATATTGCATTTTGATTGGTTGTTCGGTTCTGCCTTTTGGTCTATTTGCATATTACCCTTTTATTATATAGGATGATATTTTCAGAATTCTTTAGTTTTTCATGATATTGTAAATAGGATTTTCCCCCTTATATTTTCTAGCAGACTACTTCTGATGTGTAAGATAGCTATTGATTTTTGTATGTTTAATTGTTTTAGACTATATTCTATAGTTTAAGTAGTATTACTATACTAGTAAATACTCTTGGATTTTATAATAAACAATTAAATTATCTGCAAGTAGTATATTTTTCTCTTTTAAAATATAGCAACAAATCTTTTTCTACTTTAAAACAACTAAATATAGTTATATTAAATGTAAGTATTAAGAAGAAAAATAATTATATTGATGTTCTTAAAAAACTTTTTTCTAAAACAAGGTGTCCTTATTGACTCAAAACTATTATTATTATTATAAGTTTAATTCTACAATCCAAAAATACAGCCATAACCGTGTAATCATGTTTACACGTGAATGATATAAAATAGAACTATGTAAAAATAGGATCTCAATCATCAGTTGCTTCCACACTTATGCACGCTACCCCCTGCCTATTCTGCTCAGAGGGCTTCTTCTTATCACAGAGGTCTGTCTGCTTACAAAGCCAGTGGGTAAACATCCCCGGGAAATTCAGCAAAGTCTCTCAGTAACTTATTCCTTTATTATACGCTGTATTCTAGAGGAGAACAACTATGCATTCTTTTGAATTTCAATGCAATAGTCTTTGATTTTTTAACAGAAAAGTTCTATCCCTTTCTGGTTCCTACCATTATTCATTATGTTTTGAGCAATGACCGTGTGCTTAGCCCTACACAAAACAGGACACAGTCCCTTCCCATGCCTCCTGTGGTGAAACTGCCTAAGAATTAGGATCGATGAAATCATGAGTTTTGAAGGTAACACTTTTAGGTATTTTAGTTCACACGTATCTTAATGTGTGTTGATTTATAAGCTATAAAACAGAGTGAAAGTTGAATATTTAAGAAATAAACGCTACACTAGGTGGCACTATTTGGTAATATGCTACTTCGGTTGAACTTGACTCGTTAATGATTTTCATACACTGCTGTATTCCAGTAATTATTCTGCAAATAAAAAAATCCATTAAGTATTTTATGATTATTAAGGTAATTTGTTCTTTCAATGAAAAACACTCCCCAAATTATTTATAATTCTGTTTAGCTAGCTTACAAACGTGTTTGTTTTTTCCCTGTGGTCCAGGAAGCTCTGAATAAGGCATACATTCTGGAGCCAAACAAACCTGGGTTCAAAATCCCCACCTGATGCAGCTCAGGGGAAAACATCTTCATCTCCTTAGTTCTGTTTTCTTAAATCTCGACTTCTGCCTCCAGCCGCCATTCATTTCTTTCAGAAAGCCGCACGCTGTCTTTCCTTTCTGACCTTCACTGCACTTCTCCATCCACTTTAATTTGGCTTCTGTCCCCTTAGTCCAGAGACGACTCTTCTTCAGGTCGCTAGTGCCCTGCATGTCGTGAAATCCAGTGCACACTTTCCTATCTCCGTCTCCTGCGCCCTTTCAGCAGTGGTTCCTGGAGCCCCGGGGTCATGGTACTTGGTAGGAAGCGGTTCGTGTGCATCTTTTTCCGACTCCAAGTTCAGCCAAGACATGTCGGTAGCTTGGAATTAGTCAAGGGGAGAGTATTGATACCATGGAAATCTGCAAATGCTACACATCGGCCTTTTCCCCACCAGAACCCTTTGTCAAGCAACGACTCGCACGCTGTTGGATGCAGACAACATGTTTCCCTTCACGGAACGTTCTCTCCTTTCCAACCAACAGCCCTCTCTCCTGATTGTCTCTCTTCTCATTGGCTCTTCCTCTATCCAGAGCTACCTGCTAGCACTCCCCAGGAGTCAGTCCTAGGCCTCTCTTCTCCCTTTCATGTACTAGCTTTAAAAATAATCTCGCCACGTCCTGCTGGCGTGGCTCAGTGGTTGAGCGTCCCCCTATGAATCAGGAGGTCACGGTTGGATTCCTATTCAGGGCACGTGCCTGGGTTGTGGCCTCGCTTCCCAGGGTGGGATGTGTGGAGGCAGCCAATGATTCTTTCTCATCATTGATGTTTCTATCCCTCTCTCGCCCTCTCCTTTTCTGTCTGAAATCAACAAAAATATATATTTTTTAAAAAATCTCACCAATTTCCATGTAGTTAAACATTACCGTTATGCTGATCAATTTGAGATTTGTATCTGCAGCCCAGTCCTTCCCTCTAAGATCCAAACACAAACATCAAACCACTTAGTTTAACCTGTTTTCGATGTCTTTTAGACATTTCAACCTCAAGGCCAAAACAAAGTTCCAGATTTAACTTCATAAGCTGTTCCCTTTATCTGCTCCATCCCAACATTCTCCAGTTCAATAAATAGAACTGCCATTTTATTATTTTAGTTTATGTCGTTTACTTTATTATTTTATTTTATTTATTTTATTTTTGGTTTATCTTCACCCAAAGATATTTTTCCATTGATTTTTCTTTAGGGAGGGTGGAAGGAAGGGGGAGAGACACACAGAGAGAAACATCAATGTGAGAGAGAGACACATGGATTGCTTGGCTCCCGCACAATGCCACCACCAGTGCTGGGGATTGAGCCTAAACCCAGGTACGTGCCCTTGACCAAACTGAACCTTCAGTCTGTGGGCCGACGCTCTACCCACTGAGCCAAACCAGCCAGGGCTTACTTATTTTTTAAAAAATCCTCACCCAAGGATATGTTTCTGTTGATTATTTTAAAGACAGAGGAAGGGAGAGAGAGAGGGAAAAAAACCCTACAAAACTTCAATATGAGAGAGAAACATCGACCAGTTGCCTCCTGTACATGCCCGGACCCAGGATCAAACCCAACTGTTTGGTGCACAGGATGACATTCCAACCAACTGAGCCACTGGCCGGGCAAAGACATTTTAGTTTTAAAGGACGACAGGGAGACTATGGCAGTTTTTTCAACAGACACTATGGAAAAAAGATGATGGAATAATTTCTTTATTGGTGGAAGAAACAATGTTATAAAAGATGTCACTAATGATTTTATCTACACAAAAAAATGGGTTTGTTGTCTACCATCTCATACTTATGACTATTTATAGATGTCCTTTGGAACATTGTCTTTAAAAATATATTTTATTGATTTTAGAGAGGAAGGGTGAGAGAGATAGAGATAGCAACATCAGTGATGAGAGAGAATCATTGATCAGCTGCCTCCTGCACACCCCACACTGGGGATCAAGTCCAGAACCTAGGCATGTGGCCTGACCGGGAATTAAACCGTGGCCTCCTGGTTCATAGGTCAACACTCAACCGCTGAGCCACGCCACGTGGGCTGGAGCATTCTTTTGCACTCTGAATTACTTGGCCTCACACCAGCTCATCATTATATAATTTGTGGCTCACAATTGGGTGGCATAAAGATCACCTGTGCCAGGTTATGCAGCCTGGAGCCTTAGTCTCCTTTCAGGCGATGCCTACTTTTATGCTCCATTGGTTTGACGCTGCCATCGATTATAGCGTCAATATAATCTTCTCACCAGGACTTGGCATTGCTTTGACCCTGTTAGCAGGAGCACTCTGCCTGTATACTGGAAAGACTGCTGGTATTGGAAGCTTCTATTCTAATTTCTGTAGCATAATATTGAATCTGAGGGATTTGGAGTTTTGTCACAAACTGTACACCAGGTCATTTTTCTTCGTGGCATGTAGGAATTCCCTACTCTGGCAGGGGAGAGGCGGATGGAGTTGCATCATTAGGCAGCGGTGCCAGCGTCGGGCTGCAGGCTCCTTGGTGTGATTTTACTTATCTAAACAGTGGCGGAGAGTAAATGTGTGTGAATATGTGTCTTCAGTGCTCCTGTAGATTCATCGCTGGTGAAACAGGGCAGTGGGAACTTCCTGCGGTTACTGTGCACATTCTGGCCTACCTGTGGCATTTGGAATGAGCACCCCGTATCTCATGGGCGCCTCACCTCTCTCCTGGAACGGAGACACCAGCCAGCAGCACATACGTAATCCCTGACCATTAGAATGAACCGGTTGCCACTCGCCATTCCTCAAATGTTCCACCTAATGTTCCATGCAGATCTGTTCTTCTCAGGCTGCCTGAGAACCTGTGTCATGTTTTGTGTTGTTTTTCAGGTCACTGATTCCTGGGGTGGGTGCCCTCGGACACCTAGTACTTTTTGGCCTGACTCCTGTAGGGACTGCAATCTGTTCTCACCTCTGCCTTGATTCCCTGGTACTGACTTCCTTTAAAGAGCCTACCTCTGAAATATTCAACATCCTCAGAGTTTATATTTTTGCACGTGAAATATTTAACATCTCCACTCTGCTCTCCCAAACCCTGCCCCTGGCCCTCATTTCTCCATCAGACACCTTTCCAGGTCTGCATTCTGGCCTGGACCTGGACTTGATTACTCATTCCCGTGTTTTGACTTTATCTCTTCATTTTCGGTCCAATTTTCCTCACAGTTCCCCCAAGTTAGTGCCAACTGCTATGTAACGTTTCCAGCATGCTGAGTGATGAACCTCTAACCCCCTGCTTCCAACTAACAGTTTCTGGGTTAAGGCTCCCACATAATAATAAGTAAAGCATTTACTGTTTGCTAAAGGATGGAATAGGAACCATTCAAAATATAATTCCTAAGGAACTGATATCAACCACAGCTGCATGCTCCACCTCTAAACAGCCATTGTAAGCATGAGATCTCTTCAATGTCTTAGATGTGGCACAGTGAGGAGGTTGAGATGAACTGAACACAGGTTTCAGAGTAGAAGTTGGAATGGCATCTTCCAGCACTAGTTCAGAAGCTCCCTACGTGAAAAATAGGTCACAAATGTGCCCATTATTAACCAAGTAAAAACTGCCATTTGTTTAATGGTCTATATGAAAACCTTCTCTCATATACATTATGTACTTGCATGTTACAATAACCTTGTGAGGGGGATATTATTTTTATTGTGTCTATTTTGAACCCAGCAAATAGTACTTTTATCCAGTATTTACCATATGCTGAATTAAATGATAATAAACTTAGCATTCACTGATTATCTCATTGAATCCATGAAAGATCTTAAAGAGGAAGCAACTACTTTTCAGGTGAGAAAACCTGAGGTTTATAGAGGCTGTGCCTGAGGATGCAGGAGTAGCAAGTGAGAGAGCTAGGATTTAAAGTCGCTAATCTCCTAGTCATGAAGTTGGAAGTTAACTGACTTGCCCAAGGACCTCCAGCTTGGAAGTTTGGGACTGGAATTGAGTCCAATGGCTTATGATGATTTATTATTCATTTTTTTTAAAACAACTGTATTCCCACAGTATGTAATTAACCGATTTAAAATGTAAAATTTGCCCAGCTGGCATGGCTCAGTGGTTGAGCGTTGACCAGTGAACCAGGAGGTCACAGTTTGATTCCCAGTCAGGGCAGTTATTATAGGTGAGCAATTTGTTAGGGTGCTCAAGCCACTAAGAGAAATGGGGTTGCTACATGGTCGTAACAATTATTTCATAGTTTCTGGGATGATGTGATTGCTCTAAAAAGCATTTCAAAGTATCATATCTTCAAAATATAAGCCAATCATATATGTCTAGCTTGTTAACCATTATAACTCTAGTACCTACCATAGAAACTGATACATAGTATATATTCAACAAAATTCTGTTGAATTGATTTATGGTGTGGATGAAGACACTTTGAAATGTTGAGGCTTTATCTGGAGATCAGTTGGGACTCACTGGAGGTTTCTAGCATGAAGATGCTATGTTATAAATAGTGTTTTATAAAATCTACTAGAGGCCCAGTGCACAACATTCTCGTGCACTTGGAATGGAGGGGTCCCCCTCAGCCTGACCCAGCAGTTCAGGAGCCCTTGGGGGATGTCTGACTGACGGCTTAGGCCCACTCCCTGGGGCCTAAACCATCAGTCAGACATCCTTAGGGCTGCTGAAGAGGTGGGAGAGGCTCCCGCCATTGCCAGTGTGCTTGCCAGCTTGTGGCTAAGTGGCACTCCCCCCTGTGGGAGCACACTGACCACCAGGGGGCAGTTCCTGCATTGAACGTCTGCCCCCTGATGGTCAGTGTGCATCATAGCAACCAGTTGTCCTGCCGTTCGGTCAATTTGCGTATTACCCTTTTATCATATAGGATTCTCCAGGCAATGGGCAGAATAAACTGGAGTGGGTAAAGGCTGGATGCAGGGAGAGCAGCTAGGCTAGTGATATAATCATTCTTTGGGTAAGAAGAAAGGTTAATAGTGGACTGAGGATAGTAGGAAAAAACACTTGTTTTGAGATTGAAGCAACTGGCAAATTTTCTGCCTAGAAGACAGTGAAAGGGATATTATCAAGATGGATGATGAATAATTAGTTAACTTTTGTAGCAGGGAGTTAATTTGAAAATTTCTGCTCTCATTATTTATCTTTTTCCTAGTATTCCCTTGCCCACATGGTCGTTGATTAGGCTTTCTTCAGTGATGCTCAATTATCCACTAATTTTTTTTCTAGAACCATTATATTCACCTTTTCTTTGAATATTTCAGATTTGTCAGACCTATTATAAAATTCCCAACAGATCTGTGTAGGTTTGGGAAGTGCCTACATAGACAACAACCAGAAGCTCTGTCCTGAGAGCATCTGGTGTCATAGGAGACAGGGAAGAGAGCCAGTGGGAATCCCTGGCTTTTGGAATTCTCTCCCTATCCGAGAGGTCTAAGGCACCACACCTGTTCTCAACGCTAGAGTCCCACTGGCTCAGGGTAGACTGCTGGGCCTGGCGGCTTTGGTCATGTTGCTCATTCGCATCAGGGTGAGCTGCTAAAACGCCAGCGCAGTGGGAGAGTGTTTTTGTATTTTCTTGTTGTTACTCTAATATACAGAAGGAGCAGGTCTGCAGTTTCACCTTCCTCTCCAGCCCCGCCCCGCCCCGCCCCGCCCCGCCCCTTCAGAATGTGTGCAATGAACCCAGGGTGTCCATGGCAGCGGCTCTCAACCCTTGTGTGCTAGGCAGAGAGGGGGCACTGGCCTTTTTCCTTTAGATCGCCAATTAAAAAAAAAAAAAAAAAAAGACAACCGCTAACACAATAGCTGCCTAGTGTGAATGAATGGCAATTATACTAATATTTTGTTAAATCAGCAAAAAAATAGACATTCCCGGTGCTCTGCAGAATTGTGGTAATTCCTTTAGCTGCCAGGAGATGAGAAGGCAAAGTGCTGGGCTACAGAGGGCAGTTGTGTGTGGACTCCAAGCTGCTGGGCCAGCCCTGCGCCCCCCGCCCCCCCACACCTCCCTCCAGGGTCCCACCGGCTGACTCCCAAGGGGGTCCTTGGTGTCTCAATTTGCTTTGACCTCTTCCCACTGAGACGCTCCCCCCCCCCACGCCCCCAGTGGTCTCCCCTTCCTTTCAAAGGCGTCCTTGAAGGCAGCTCTTGCTACTCATTGGTTTTTCTCTGGGACCAAAGCAGGAGCTGGAAAGCCTGGGATAACAGCGACGATACTGGTTATTATTTTACATTAAAACCCCGGGGGGGGGGGGTGGCGTAGACCCCGACTGCACGCTCCACGGCCCTCGGGGACAAAAGCCCCGCCCGGCGTCGCAGCAGAGCGGCCAGCGCTGGACCCGGGGGCCGGGGAGGGGAGGCCGGAGCGGGCCCCGCCCAGCGCTGGCCGCCCGCTGTCAGCGTCGCCGCGCCCCGCCGCGGACGCCCGTGGCCACTGCGTCCGGCGCGGCCAGGTGTCCAGCTCCCGGGAGGCGTGCCCACGCCGCGAGCCGCCTTCCCACGGGCGGGCGGGCGGGCGCGTGTGCGCGCGGCGGTGCGTGTCGGGGCTGCTCCCTCCCCGCCCGCGGGGTCTCTCCTCCGCGCGCCCTGCCTGGGCTCTGGCCGCTGAACCATGTCTGCGAGGGGTGAGTAGGGGCCAGGGGGGCGCCGTCCACCGACCCGGCGCCAGGCCCAGGGGCAGGGCGGGCCAGGGCGGGCCAGGCAGGTGCGGGAGGGCGCGGGGCTGCGGGAGCCGCCGGCCCCAGCCCGGCCTGAAACTTGGCCATCTGATCCCTGCGCTCTGGGCGGCTGGGCCGGTGCAGCGAGGAAGCCCTCGCCCTTGACCTTGACCTCCGGGTGTGGGCGAAGCCTGAGGGCCGAGGTCGGTGCGGGGCGGGTGTGTACCCGCCGGCAGGTCTGAGCTGGGAGGGCCTGGGGGATGGGCTCGCTGCTGCCGGTCCTGCTGGGCAGCCGCCTGGAGGGCCAGCCTGGACGGAGGGAGAGGTATTTTTTTCCTCCTTTTTTTTTGTTACCATTTTGCAGCTCGTTATGGAAGGGATCCAGGGCTGGATGCAGTAAGATTTAAAGCTGCAGTGCTTGCACCCCATTAAAAAAAAGTAAATTCCCTACCCGTGCTCCTCTTTGCATGAATCTCCGTCCCCTTCCTCCCCCCTCCCATTTTCTTTCTGGAGTGAAGCAATTGTTGCAGGTGAAACGGATGAAAGAGAAAAGAAAGCTTGTCAGGCAAGAGTGAAGGGGCTGTGCTTCTGGCCATCTGGAGCCAGTGGTGATGCTGGGGAGGGCCGGTTAGGCAGACACGCCGCCCCGGCTGCTACTATAGGAGTGAAAAATATTAAAGAAATCGAGTCACTGTGCAGCTTGCCAGCAATTCACACCAAGTGACTTGGTTGCTTTGCCATAAGCATGGAAGGAAAATATTGATTATTTTTAGAAACTGTATTTGCAAGCAGTAAGCACCACCCCCTTTGATACTTTGAATCTTGCAGGAGTTGTAGTTAAACTCTGAAGGGTTAACCCTGCCTTTTTTTGGGTTTGGGTGGGGGGGGACAGTGTAGGAATTTAGTAACGTGCTGTGTAGTGAAGTGCTGCTTTTCAGGGTTCGTTCCGGGATGTGTAACAAATCGAGTCCCTTCTAGCCAGAGTGCTTACATTCCTTTTGAAGGAAACTGGCCTCGGTTGAGCTGGCAGTACGGTTGGTTGGTTCTGAACCTGGAAATGGGGTGGCGAGGGTTGGATGGGATGACATTTGTAGATGCTGAGACAAAACCTGCCTGGCGATGTTTAACAATTTGTGCATGTCGGAGAGGAGGAAGGGGGGTGGGACAGATGTGGTTTTGGGGGGCCGGGTGAGGAACGGGATCCTCTGGCTGGCTCCAGCTGTACGTCTCTGAACTGTGTTCAAAGACCGTGGCTTTCCCACATGGCCTCTGTCCTCAGTACCGCCAGGAACATGTGGGCAGGTCCCTCGTGGGTAGTAAAACTCTCTGTGGTCAGCGTTCACTTCTGACCCAGCGTTACACCACCCAGCCCCTTACTACAGGACCCTGCACACGGTGGGAGCCAAGTGAATGCTGGGGGCCTTAGCATGTCCCAGGAAGCATCAAATTCCTTAGGAAGCCCCCTGGTCCAGTATCTCAGCCCCCCACCCCCGTCACAAGGCCTCTGTGGTTTCGCCGAGGATGTTAAATGAAGACGGACCTGTGACTCAGAGGCGAGAGCTCTGGACTGGGACTGAATTCTCCAGTATTTCCCCTTGAACCTGGGTGTTCAGCAGGATGGTTTGGAGTCAGATGTAACCATTTCACTCAGCTATCTTGTTTCTTCTCCCAACCCCATGCTGATAATTAGCATTTAATGGTTTACGGTCTGACTCATCTTGCAGGGGAGAGGGAAACCCGTGATAATAAGCCTCAGTTATCGATGCTTTGTGTATATAAGGCACATTAATGTGGCGTATCATTTTATCCTCAGAATAACTGAGGCAAGTGGATATGGCTGTCACCTCCCCATTTTACAAATGAAGGAACTGAGGTTTGAAGGTCTACATCATTGTCCCGAGTGAAGTGGCAGATCCCGATTTCCTCCCTTCTGATCACATCCATGGTGTCTTACGGCCTCTCTGTTATTAGTCCTTTGGATAGTATAGCAAATATCACAATCATTGATTTACTGAGAAGGGAGAAAAGATGCTCCGAATTTTGAGATTTAAAGGAAATGGCCTTTGCAAGTAACTTGGAATTTCTGATACATTACGAAACATCTCATGGACATTTGGTATTGACGAAGGGGAGAGGAGATGAGCAGGGATGGCTGTCTGTCCTTTCTGTGGTTGAGACTGTAGGAATGAGGACAATGGTTGGGCAGGACCAGCCTCAAACGTCCTCACTTTGGTGCGAGGAGTTTTCATTGCATACCAAGCTGAGTGGCAGGCGGTATTGGAAAGCAGAAGGGTGAAGGCTGCCATCAACTCCACAGAGTGGCCCCAAGCCCTCCGCTGGACAGTGGCTCATTCGTGTGGCTGGGGTGTGGAGGGACTGTGGGAATCAGAGCTATACCCATTTTGGCTGCCATCTTCCGTTTTCATGTTTGCAGTGGAGCTCAACAAAGATGTATGTGCTATTGACAAGGGGAGACTTTGTTCTGCTTCTTCTCCCCCTGCTTCCCATCACTCTGCCTGCGATACTACTCATTGCATCCCTACCTTTATCAGTTGCTCTCATGGTGCCGTTGCAATGATCAGTGCACCTCGATTTCTTACGTGCGGCCATTTTCCTGACCTGTATCAGCTACAGGTTTTCCTTTCTTTGAGTTACGGAACTCTCCAGCACTTTATCACAATGAAAAGAGATATTCGATGGTTGAGTTTAATCATTACTAATTTGGGTGCTAAAAAAAATGGAAATAGCAGCACAACACTTCCTGGAAGTCCTTTGCTGCCCTTTTGCATTTAAAATGAATGGGTTCCAATTCAATCAATAACTTTTTCCATGAATTAAATAGGTTTTGACAACAGTATTTCACATGTGGGAGAACCCTGGTTCAGAAAAGATTTTTAGAAGGTTGACTTCTTCCCACATTGTATCTGTGAACGGTGTTACTTTTTCTAAAATATTGAGACCTCATGAGAAGAAGGTGGAGTCATTCACACCGCTCAGGTATGGCTCACGGTCATCGGTTTAGCAGAGCTTCCCTTGTTTGATTTATTTATCGAGACATTTTTATCCTTACCTCCAATCCTATTCCCTTCTCCCATAGGCAATGATTCTAATACATTTGACATATGTGTTCTTAAATTTATAATAAAATCAATTCTTAGACCAGTCCTTATACTAAAAGCTATAAATACCAAGTCATTGTGTGTGTGTGTGTGTGTGTGTGTTTCAAGGATTAATCAAATTCTTGTTTGGTAACTGATATTTTGAACCTGTACGTATTTCTGATCTTATGTGGAAGTTTAGATCACTTAATGCAACAGCATGCCTCATTCTGTGAGGGACTAGGTATACCAGATGAGAAATGGTTAGTCCCACTCCCTAAGGAACGCACACTGAGGTGTGTGTGTGTGTGTGTGTGTATGTGTAGTCATGTACACCTGATAAAGATCACCATAGAGGATGATTCATCTGGTGTGGGAGGGTCAGCTCACTGTGACTGGGGATCACAGGAGCAGCTTCCCTTCCGAGGAGGTGGAGTGTGAGTTGGATCTCGGAGGATGAGTGGGGACTTGGCAGGCAGGAGGCTGAGAGATATGCTTCCCTCTCAGAAGCCACGGAACGCAGGGGCTGTGGGGAGGAAGGAGCCTGAGACGTGGAAGGGCGATGCGAGATTGGCAGTGAGGAGGGAAGGAAGGCTGGGCAGAGGAAGGGATGATGGAGGAAGCCAGCAATCCTTCACAGCAGAGGCTGCCCCTGAGCAGTGAAGTGCAGATGCAGAGAAGGGAAGTGCGAGGTCTGTCCGTGCATCCTGAAGACCTCACCCCTGGCTGTTCACCACCCACGAGATTCAAGGTGGCATTTTCTTGCCAAATGATATGGCGTGAGTTCCATTTCATCCTGGCCCCAGTTCTCGTTTAGGTAGAAGCTTGCCCAAAGCCCTCTCCGGGGTTCCCTCCCTTTCATATGGCAGATGAGGCTCTCTGAGCCCTGCCTTTGGTTTCCTACCTGACATCAGAGCACCCCAGGGCCAGGAACCCCGGCACAGGGAGGGCGAATGCACACAGCCCAGTGGCATGTGTGGCTGTGGCCAGGGGAGGGAGCGAGGCCCTCCCCCCCCCCCCCAGGGAGGCGTGCATTCTTCGCTCATCATATGTTCACAGGAGCGTGACTGGTTCCCTCAGTTCTGGAGAGGAACAAAACAGCTCCCATGCAGAGAGCCCTTTAAAGTGAAAGATGGAATTTAGTGAAATTTATCATCTCACATGGGAAATCAGTCTTCATCCTCTTATGAGAGAAACATTTCTTTTTCAGGAGCCTGTGGTTTCAGGTTCTTCTGGGACTTAATTCACGATTGTTCATTGACATAAGGAGCACTAGTCACTCGATACAGTTTGACATTGTGTTGCTCCATTCATAAGACCCTGCTTATGAAGACATGAACTGTACTTCACCTGCGGCTGCCATTGTCAGAGCAATCACTGGTTTCCAATGTTCTTGGGTAGAAAAAGGAAAAAGGACGAGAGTGCTCAGCGTTTCACCCTCGTTAAAGCAACGGTCTCTCAGAATATCACCCATCCATAATCCATCCGTCCGCCCATCCTTCCCATAGATCTAGTCAGCCTTCCCAGAGTTCCCAATCAAAGGCACATCGTTGAAAATCCAGCTGCCTGTCTCATTACATCTTATAACATCACACTGGAAAGTGCCAGCCATGTTGCCATCACTAGACTAGTACAGTGGGGGTGTTCTCTCTTCAGATGTGCAGCACTAGCCATGCATAGCAGCTGTGCCAAAAAGGACCTGTGTTTTTTTCCACTTCCCTTAAGGATTTCTTGAGAGGCACCATGGTGACTGTGTGACAAGACTAAAAAGACACCCCTCATCCCACACCATGGACAGAGCCCCATGTTTCTGTAAGCTCCCATCTCTAGCTTTGTATTCTCCCATGTAAGAGCTAGGGTGTACTCTTTGCTGCCTTTGTGAACACCTCATGGTCTAGAATACAAATGTTATTGTCCTGTTATAGATGACAGCCTGGGGCCCAAACCAACTCACCTACCAACTGGAGGGAGGGGAAGCTGTTGTAAGGGAGGGGGAGGAAGGCAGAGAGAAGGAGAGCAATAAAGGGATCGATGCAGATTAAATAAGACTATTAAAAGGGGGACGTTGGATTTGAGTATAACTTAAGCATTGGCTAATGCAAATCGAGTTATCACATTTTTCTTTATTGAGAATGGGAGAGAAGCTGGTGGAGTTGCAATTTATATTAGATGTAAAAGGGATTCCACAGTTAAGAAAACACATGCTTTCTTCTCTCTCCTCCCCCTAAGAACATGTAGAAATGCCAAGCATTTATCTGAAAATCTCTTGACAGCAAGCAAGAAGACGGCGTGATGCACAGTGGTTAACTCTTTTGATCTTTCAAACTTCCTCTTTGTTCTTCAGCCAGCTAATATTTATTGAGCCTCCTTCCTAGAGTAGCCAGATTTATTTCAGATCCATTCCTGGGCTGATGATGCTAAAGTATTAATTAATGAAGTCATTTAACAAATATTCATTGAGCATTCAGGGGTGAGGATTGTCATGATTTACGGGTGCAGAAATATTAAAAGGAGTTAGAGTTTGTGACTGTATGAGGCGGGGGCAAATAGGGGCTGATCAACATTTACTGCTCACTTTTAAAGGTCTAATATATTTCACATGTACCATATAAGTCATCATCCACATGGGACACTTCTGCTAACCCTGGTGGGATACTGAGGTAACAAGAGTTCAGTGGGACTATCCTAGGTGAATTGGGGGACTGGCCTTCCTAACAAGTAGAGTTTCTGGCTAGCATTCCTTCATCCCGAAAGATGGGATTTTGTTCAATATCTGAACATCTGCCTGTAGTATTAACTGCATCGTATATTATTTACATCAAAATTAAGCACCGGCCCAGCCAGCATGGCTTAGTTGATTGAGTGTCGACCTGTGAACCAGGAGGTCATGGTTCGAATCCTCATCAGGGCACATGCCTGGGTTGCAGGCTCAATTCCCAGTGTGGGAGTGCAGGAGGCAGCCGATCAATGATTCTCTGTCATCATTGATGTTCCTATCCCTTTCTCCCTTTCCCTTCCTCTCTAAAATCAATGAAAATATGTTTTTTTTTAAAGTACTGGGCTGACTCTTTCCACCTCTTCAATCCTGCTCATTTCAGACTCTGTCCTAGTTGGTGTGCTCAGGTGTAATGGCTGTTGCAGACGAACAGTAGCAGTACAAAGTCAAATGAATTTCTGGAATAGTTGTTGCTGTGTTCTTCTGCAATTCACATGATAGTTTCCTTCTATTGGGATAAATACCTAGAGAAAGCCATGTGGGAAGGCACTGTGGAGGGACCTTGGTACCTCCACAGTCACTTTAAACGAGGGGCTCCGTTTCTTCTAGTTAACGGAGTATCGAAGCCGCTTTAAAATGCGTAGCGCAATAAACCTATGGTTATTCTTGGACTCGGTACCTACTCCATGACTTTCTGCCAATATATTTGAAATTTGTTTCCCCAGCGCATTTTATTGAGAAAATTATCTAATATGCATTTACCACTGTACAGAAATTGGCAAAATTTTGTTTCATAATTAGTGGGTGGGCAAGACATTATTTAGTCGATGTATTTAGAAAATCCTTTATGTTATTGAGCCCTGCATTGGAATAAAAATGAAAGCGGAACTGAGGGTCAGGCACTCAAAATTACTTGCTCAGTGATTAGAGATCTTATGATTTGAGCCGTTTGTTAGATAATTATTTTAGGCTCATAAGAGGAAGCGCTCTACATGCATAATTATTGTTGTTCACATTTTAATAAATGGAAGTTCTCCGTTTTGTACACTGTGTTCTTTCTGCCGCTCTTTAACATTATGACATAAGAGAAAAATAGTGGATGGTACATATGCAGACTATGTTAGAGGCCATTTACAAATTGTTTGCCTTAAAGAAGATATCCCATAGTATGTTTTGCTTACAACTGTGTCCAAGGTCTTCAGCTGTGCTTTTCTTTCTCACTTATTGAGAATTCATTTGAAAAACACATCCACAACAGAGTAGCACCGGAGAAGTGAATGGTAACAATGAAGGGAAATGAGGACAATGAAGTAAGCAGCTATTTCTGGCTTTTAGCTCCAAATGGGAGTGAACAGAAGGAGAGGAGTCCCAGAGTCTGGGGGAAGAGAGAGGGGAGAAAACCATAATTTGTAAATGTTACCAAAAAATGCAAAAAAGACGTTGGGTGGCAATCTCTAATGGATTCTAGAGAGATTGTCGTCGTTGTTCTGTGTTAGACAAAGGAATCGTTATTTTGATTCATTTAAGCATTCGGGTGAGTGATGAGCATGAGTATCAGTGATGGTTTAGTTTTATCAGCAGTTCCTTAGTTTCTGTTTGTTTTAGGGGACTCCATTCTCTGGTGAGACACTTTATCTAAACTGTGGAACTGTAGTTATGAATAATGTACTCATTTATTCTGTCATCTAGTAAGTAAGTATTCCTTGAACACCTATTTGGTGCTCAAGTTGTTCTAGATTCTGAGGTGAGACAGCCAAATGGTCAGAACAAGAGAAGATGGTGGCTTAGATCAGAGGGTAGAACAGCAGGTGAGAAGTCATTGGATTCTGGAAATATCTCTAAGGAAGTGCTTGAAGGACTCACTGGTGGGTTGGAAATGTAGAGGAAAAAGAAAAAGGAGAATTGTGGAGAACTCCATTTTTTTTTCAGCAACTGAGAGAATAGCACATCAATTTCTGGGATGAGGAAGAGTGTAGAAGAAGCAAATTTGAGGTGTGGGAGAATCAAGCCTTTTGGACATTTAAGTTTGAGATGTCTCTTAGCCATTCTAATATGAAGATATTTATAATGCCCGTTTTACAGGTAATGAAAATGAGGCAAGAGAAGTCAAGAAACTTGCCTGAGATCATCTGGCTCATAAGTGGTTGATCAAGGTTTAAATTCAGGTCTTGTTAATGCTGGAGTATGTTTTATACACTACAATGCTGCCTCTTCACATTCGGCTGAAACGTGTGCCAAGAAAATAATGTATCTGGTTTTCAGTTTTTAATTATTTATAATTTCCCATTATGCGAGATAATTTTCTGCATTTTTAAACATGGCTTATTTGTAAGGGGGAAAAAAAGTCCTGCCGTCGCATTATCCCAAATTCTACCATTTATCAATATTATCATTGTTAGCATTACAAAAATGCTACTGGAACATGAAGAAGCATATTCTATGATTATGGCATTCATTCCTGCATTTGCTCATTCATTCATTCACTCATTTGATGAAACCACAGAGTTCTTGCTATGGGCCAGGCTGGCAGAGGGGGAGGTGGGAGTGTGTGGTACTTGCTCCTCTGCTCACAGAGCTAATGAAGGAGAGAGACCTGCGTGCAGATGTGTTAGCGCGTTGTGACCTGCTACATACAAGGTGTCGCAGAAGCACAGGGGAAGGGCCCTGGTCCATCCTGATTGGACGGCTGTGGGGCCAAGCCAGGATATTGGAATGGGGCCTTGAAGACTGCGTTGAATTTGTCAAACGGAGAAGTGATGGGAAAGTGTTGCGAATACAGGAAACAGCATGCCTTTTAAAACTGAAAAACAAAAAGGCAATTAGCATATTAAAATTTAGAAGTAAGACATTTAAAGTTAAACTTAAGATACAAGGACACTATGAGGAAAACTTTGAAACTACATTGAAGTCATTGGAGAGACCTACTATGCTCTTGGATGATCTGACACAATATTGTAAAAAGGTTCATTTTCTTTAAATATCTTCATAGAAGAAGTAAAATTCCAACTGAAATGCCAATGGAATCTTTTCTTAGAGACACAGAGAAATGACACTATTATTCATACTGTAAAGCAAACAAAATGAAAATTTGAAAAAGAAGTGTAATCAGCCTTACACGTTTTGGCTCACTGGATAGAGAGTCAGCCTGAGGACTGAAGGGTCCCAGGTTCGATTCCGGCCAAGGGCACATGCCTGGGTTGCTGGCTCAATCCCCAGTAAGGGGCATGCAGGAGGCAGCCAATCAGTGCTTCTCTCTCATCATTGATGTTTCTCTTTCTCTCTCTATCTCCCTTTCTCTCTGAAATCAGTAAAATATATATATTTTAAAAAACACCCCCCCTTTTTTTTAAGGAAGTGTAATCAAGGGAGATTAGCCCTCTGTAATGCTAAAACATAATATGAAACTTTTGCTGGGGCCTCTAATCACCTCTCCACTGCCCACCTGCCTGGCCACTAGTCTCTCTGAACTGCTTTGGCTAGAGGCTTACAGAGTAACTGATCGCAAGGTAGAATTTAGAACATTAACCAATTCAGAGCTAAAAGGCTAAAAGCTTATTTTCAACCCTTAGAGCTATAATCTCGCTGTCCAGGGAAACTCTTTGGATATAAAAGAGCAAACTATAAGAATAAAAGCATCATATGCTAATTAGACCAGATGTCCTTCTGGACGACCTTCCACATGAAACCAGGGCTGTGAGGGAAGCCCAGGTCCTGGGTGCCAGAGGGAAGCTGGTGCCAGCAGCCGGGGGAAGGAAGGCCTACTCTTGCACGAATTTTGTGCATCGGGCCTCTAGTACAACCATAAAGCTAAATTCAAACAGAACAATTTAAATAATACCAATGCAAAGTGAAAAGTCTCCCTCCCCTGAGGTAACACTATCCTCAGTTTTCTGAGATTCACTTGAAGAAAAAAGTTATGTGCGTATCATATCAATCCATTTATTACCTGTAAAACGACTACCTACCTAACTACTGACTTAAAAACACACACAACACAACACATTGCTACCCTGGCCATGTGGCTCAGTTGGTTGGAGTGTCCTCCCGTACACCCAAAGGTTGCGGGTTCGATCCCCAGTTGGGGCACATCCTGGAAGTGGCCCATCAATATTTCTTTCTCATATTGATGTTTCTGTCTCCCTTACTCCCTCTTTCAAAATAAAAACCCAAACAAAACATCCTCGGGTGAGGATTAAAAAGCAACAACAAAAGAATCACTTTGCCTTTTTTACATGCTATTATCAGGAGATCTTTCCATATCAGCACATACAAATAGAGCTTATTTTTTGAAGACTGCACAGTGCCCCAGCGTGAGGTTGCACCGTTCCTGATTCGATAGTCCTTTACTGGCCGACACTTTGTTTGCTGCACTGAACGTCTTTGTGCTGATATTTTTAGGACGTAGCCATCCATATTTGCCTGTA
Source organism: Murina feae (assembly GCA_004026665.1). NCBI lineage: Eukaryota > Metazoa > Chordata > Mammalia > Chiroptera > Vespertilionidae > Murina > Murina feae. Next base: position 110,063 of record PVJC01000290.1, on the reverse strand, counting down.
ATTTTCCATGAGGTTGTACTGATGTCTCAGAGAAAATGGCAAGGGAACATGGTCCAGAGAATACTTCAAAGTCCCTCTGTGGTTGGCTTGGCTGGCCCTCTCCCGGCTGCCCCCTGCCTGGCCCCCTTCAGTCTCTGCCCATCCAGGAGTGGCTTATTTCTGCAACAGGAGAAAATGTTCCAGAAGTTTCCTTCATTTATGCCAAGAGATGGACCACTGCTAGCCCAGAGGGAAAAAAATATTTTCTCTCACTTCCTCTAAAGCCAGCCTCACCGCCTGTTATGGGATTCAGTTTCTCTTGACTGATCCATTGTATTTGGCACTAGAGATGAGCAAAATTGTCTGGGGCTGAGATATTTCCCAAAGGCTGGATTATTTATTCTTAATCATGGCTACTTCTTGCCCTCAGTTAAAAAAACAAAACCTGAGCCCAGCCGGCGTGGCTCAGTGGTTGAGCGTCAACCTGGGAACCAGGAGGTTATGGTTTGATTCCCAGTCAGGGCACAGGCCTGGGTTGCAGGCTCAATCCCAGTAGGGGGCGTGCAGGAAGGAGCTGATCAGTGATTCTCTCTCATCATTGATGTTTCTATTTCTCTCTCCCTCTCCCTTTCTCTCTGAATTCAATAAAAAGTATATATATTTTTAAAAAATCTGAATATTGGTTCTTTTTTAGTTGAGTCCAAGTATCTGTATCTATATCTATATATATATATATAAAAGGCTAATATGCAAAGTGTCCCCTCAGGAGTTCAACTGTGAGTTTGATCACTCGCTCTGACGTGCACTGACCACTAGGGGATGGTGTGGAATGAACGAAGGCCCCGGATGGCAGCTAGCAGCTGGGGAACTAAGCACCTGGCTGGCAGCCCGCAGTCAGGGAAGGAAGTGCAGCCCTGGGTCCCCTCTCCTGACCCTGTGGTCCTGGGTCCCCTCTCCTGGCCCTGTGGCCTTGGTCCCCTCTCCCGGCCCTGTGGCCCTGGGTCCCTTCTCCCGGCCCTGCGGCCCTGGGCACACCACACAGCAGACCCTCTTTGAGAGCCCCGCTCCCTATTCCCATCTCTTTCCGGGACGACCTCAGAAGACTCTCCCCTTTTCCGAATCCTGAAACTAAAAGTGAATTTCCAGATCAGATGACTCAATGTCACTTTGACTAAATTCCTGTAATGCTGAATTCTCTGCTGGAGTTTGGGCAGACGGGAGCAGAGATTGGCAGCATTTGATGTAATGTTACTTGGGCAAAGGGGTTGGGAAGATGCTGGCTGCCACCTCAAGTCACAGCGCTAACATTTTAGGCTGTTTATCACTTTTGCTTTTGCAAGATGTGACTCCTGCTTCACCAGGAGGGCTGGTACATTTCCGAGAAATCTGTGATGGCTTGGGTGTTCTCAAGCCAACAAAAACGAACCTCCTTGAGCAGGTTGTCGCGTTTCATTTTTAATGACGTTTGTAACATATTCTGGTTGAGGACCCCAAAGCTGAAACCAGCAGTGGGTCCGTTTTGCTCTTGGAAAGGGTCATATGATAGTCAGTAGGTTTGTTGGTTTAATTTATTTGGAAGCATTGACTGATAAGGCTCAATGTAAGAACATCAACTCTAATTTATAAGAGAATTTAAGTGCCAACTTTTGTATGGAGTCAAAAGAACTAGGAAAATGTCAGTATCCCCTCCACCCCCCACTCCTTATGTCTCTTCCCGTTGTTTCTTATAACAAACAAAATATCAAACATTTATTTGAAAAAGAGGACATGCAACTGTGAGAAATGAGGATTATCTCCTTGAGTATTCATTCAGAGCAGCACTGGTTTCCCTTACATAATTCTTTGACTTTGCAGGAAAGTATTGAGAACTTTTCTTCTCTTCCTTTTTTTTTTCTTCTTTTTTCAGTTAATCCTCACCCAAGGATATTTTTCCATTAATTTTTAGAGTGAAAGGGAGGGGGAGAGATATAAAGAGAGAAACATTGATGTGAGAGAGTTTAGCCTCCCTCCTGCAACGAGGTGCATGCCCTGGACTGGAATCAACCCACTGCCCTGCAGTCCTTGGGCCGATGTTATATCGACTGAGCCAAACTAACCAGGGCTCTTTCTCTTCTTTTTGCTGAAGTTGGTAGTTAAGTCAAGTTCCCCATCAAGCGCTTCAGTCTTTAGAATCATGATGGCCAAATTGTGCAACATCTTTCTCAGGAAGTAAGAAAAGGAAGTATTGATAGGTAAGCCCGGGGAAAGGCCCTGGCACACCCATTGGCTGTTTTTACAGCAAACACAGTGATTTCTACTTTTGTATTATCCACTGCAGAATAAAATATTCTTCATGGAACCGATGTTGGCATGCTAAATGTCGTCTATAAAATACGACTTTAATGCACGTTAGGATAACATTTTCTTTGAAAAATTATTTCACTATCTTATTGACTGGGTCACATGAAAGGGATGACAGTTAGTGGAAATTTATTTCACTAATAGAATGTTAGAGGACAGATGTTTTGTAGGAGATTGTTGTCATATGTAATGCAATTTAAAATTTAGTAGCGTGCTTATGGAGGTTATGAATATATCTATCCTCCGGTTTGTTTAAAGTGTTATCAACAACATTTTTACTTCCCCAAGCTGTCTCTTCTCAAATTTATTTCCTAGTCTTTCTCTGGGTTTTGTATTCTGCTTAAACTAGATTATACATATATGCGCTCTTATTATGAATACGTTGGAATTTACTTCTCTAGAGGAATATTGTTAATGATTTCATAAAGTTATGACTGATGACAAAGACCCTAGTGAAGGTAATTTGACAGGCTTGACTTTATTTGGGGAGCATTATTCATGGATATTGTTACCCACCTGAGTATTAGGAACAAGATCTTAGTTAAATCTCAGACAATAAATATTTATTGTCTTAAGAACAGTTGCTACAGCAGATTTTAAAAAATGCTTGCTGCCCTAGCCAGTTTGGCTCAGTGGATAGAGCGTTGTTGGCCTGAGGACCAAAGGGTCCCGGGTTTAGTTCCAGTCAAGGGCACGTACCTTGGTTGCAAGCTTCTCCCCGGCCTGGGCTGGTCAGGGTGAGTACAGAAGGCAACCAATGGATGTGTTTCTCTCACATCAATGTTTCTCTCTGTCTTTCCCTCTCTCTTCCACTCTCTCTAAAAGTCAATGGAAAAATATTCTCTGGTGAGGATTAAAAAAAAAAATAGAAGGAGGAGAGAAAACAAGTCATATCTGGAGTGAGAAAATTCTTGTCAGAGAGAACAGCCATTCCAATCCTGAGTCAGGAATGTGGTTGGAGGAGGCACAATGAGGCTAAGAGGGAGCGTCAGAGGAAGGCCGGGGGCCTAGATGGGGTGGAGTCGGGGGTCGTCTGAGGATTGGTCCTGAGCTGTCCTGTGAACCAAATGAAGGACTTCGGCTTTTACTCTGAGTGAGATGGGAACCACTGGAGAGTGTTGAGCAGATAAACACACTTTTGTTAAATGTTGACCTGAACTGAATATACCTTTAAAGAGAACATGAGAAGCCCTGATCTGTGGCTTTGGCTTGTTGATTTATATAGTATTTGGTCATCCTTAGGTTTGTGGGAGGGGTGTGTGTGTGTAGGTGTATGCACACGCGTGCAGGGCCAGGACTAGAGTGAGGGGAATAAGATACCACCCTGAGAGTGATGTCTCCTTAACTTTTGCACCCCAGGCATCTCACTCCCCTTGCCCCAGCCTTGCCCTGCCCCGCGTATGTGTGTTTATTGTTTCAATTTGTGAATAACTATGAATAAAATTCAGCTCTGGCTGCTGTTACTATTTGTAGCTAGCAAACAAACTGTATGTCCTGTACCACAGATCACTTACACTGTTGGGGCGAGAAAGAAGCTGATGGAGCCAACATAAGAGGTGGGCATTGCCTAACACTTGGCTGAGAGCACTCGGCATCATCCTGGAGAGTGAGGGCGAGAAGCAGGAACCCCCTTCCTTCTGTGGTTTCAGGAAGGAGAAGCTGTCAAACGAGATAGCTGTGTGACTTGGCTTAGAAATCAAGGTGTGTGATGAGAAAGCATTACATTCGCAGCGCACCACGACTGTGGGAATGCCACACCGAGTAAATGGTAAATTCTAGCCGCGTGTTTGAGATGGCAGCCAATCGCCTGGTCTCCTGTGATGTGCGCCGTGGCATTTCAGTCTTTTTGAAAGCAGACGAGGTGGAGGGAAGAGGTGAATTTATTGGACATGCATACACATCGAGCAGAGCGAGCTGGGCACACACAGGACCTCTGGAGGCCTGGGGCTGCATGGGAAGGCGCAGAGGTGATGTTTTCATCGTCTTTGCACCTGTCTCGGTATGTCTGATAGTAGAAACATAATTCCAGAGTCGAACTGTCCTTCCCCTTCTGGATCGCGTGTGTATAGGTTGCATAGTGCCAGCTGGCCAACCAGGGACAGTCTTTATGTCCATGTCTGTTTGCTACTGTCTAGGCTTATTAAGCACTGAAAAATAACATCCATAAAGGATAGCTGCAGGGATAGGCAGCCCAAGTCTCCACACGTAGCTCATGGTTCCTGTGAAAATGAGGATTGTTCCAGCACAGGGCTTCACGTGGCTTACACAGTCTTTCCTCATCCCTTCGGCAGGTCCAAGGTGAGTGTGTCCTGTGAAGTGTCAGTGTCTAATAAAGCCTGTTAAGTCATTAATTTCCGGTAGTGCTCTTCCTTAATTCCGAGAATATAAAGAAAGTGACCATAATTGTAAACCGGGTCATTTGTACACATGGGCAGTTGTTATCAATATCACTTCCCTCCTCTCATTACTCCCCTCTGAGTCTCTCTGCCTGTTCGTTTCCTACAGATCAGCCTTGATTGCGCGGCTCCCTTATCAGAAAGCTTTCCTGACCCCCGTTGCCTCTTTAGTTGCCTTCAGATTCCTCTACTGCTGCCTTCGGGGCTTCGTTGTGGATAAGTACCAGCGTGTTTTTCATATTCTTAGAGGGAAGGGTGGAATTCGTGGGCCATGGGTACACACTGACAGAGCGGAGAGACAGGCACACAGGGCGGAAATGACTTCTGAATTAATTCATTGTCTGCAGCGTGAGGGCGTGATGGCAGTGGTTCCGCATGCAGAGCTTCTATGCCCCACCCCCTCCCATTGCTCTTGAGTGACCTTCAGATTCCTCTCCTCTCATGTGGTGTTCAAGACTTTTTAGGGCCTGAATGGCCCACTTTGCTCTTTTGTCTTTGACCCCATTGCTTAGGTCAAGCCTAAACACAACTGTGTTTTTGACTATTTCCACTTGGAATACCCTTTTCTTCATGAATTTCTCACAAGATGGTGTCTATTTTTTAAGGTCCAGCTTATGTGCTCTGTGACTGTGTGAGAGGGGATGGGGGAAATACTACCTTTTTGGAGCCTCTCATCTTGAGTAGTACTTTTCTTAGCATATAGAGACAGACATGCTTGTTTTTCCTGGTACTTAGGAAACTTTCTCTTTTTTTGTTGTTGTTAATCCTTACCTGAGGATATCTTTCCATTGATTTTTAGAGAGAGTGGAAGAGAGAGGGAAAGACAGAGAGAAACAGCGATGTGAGAGAAACACATCGATTGGCTGCCTTCTGCATGAGCCCCGACCAGGGCCCAGGCCGGGGAGGAGTCTGCAACCAAGGTACATGCCCTTGACCAGAATCGAACCCGGTACCCTTTGGTCTGTAGGCCAACGCTCTATCCACTGAGCCAAACCAGCTGAGGCAAGGAGAGCATTTCTTTTAAGGTACCGTTTATGGAGTCCTCCTATGTACTGGGCAGTGAGAGGCAGTGTAGCCTCGTAGTCAGAAGAGTCTAGAACCTGACTGCCTGGGTTCAAACTGCCACTCCCCGCTGGGTAACCCTGGGCACACGCCCTCACTTCTCTGTGCCTGTTTCCTCATAAGTAGCGAGTTTCCCATAGGGTTGTTGAGAGCATTACATGTGGTCATACAGTGCTTGGCATGTAACTAACACCCAGTTCATACTGGCAATTACTCTTTGCAAATATAATGCTATTTTATCCTAACAAAAACTCTGTGAGGTTTGTATTAGCCCTGTTTAGAAGATGAGGCAAGTAAGACTCAGGGAAGTTAAGCCACTTGCCCAAGGTCACACAGTGAGGAAATGGCAGAGCTGAGGTTCAGACCTTGGACTCTCCGACGGCAGTATATGTCTTGCCCGTTCGAAACATTTAGCGTGGTGCCGTGTACCTTGTAGGAGCTTAATAAACATTTCTCGAATTGAAATCACGAGATAACAAAATATACTTAAAAAGCATGAGTCTGAGTTCAGATTCGCCTCTGCCTCTTACCCGCAGGTGTTTTCTCCTGTGTGATGTGCCTGTGGGTTGACGAATAGGAGGGCCTGTGCCTGGCTCTGAGAATCTATCTACTTGAATCAGTCATATTGAAATGCTGGGATGAGGAGGCCAAAGTGCAGTGTGCTGACATACTAGTAATAAGCCCTGAAGTACAGTTTTTACAAATGATCATGATTTATACCTACCTATCTCTCTCTCTCTCTCTCTCTCTCAATGGAAAAAAAGTCCGTCAGCTTGCACAGAGGCACACCTAGTTCTGTTTGCTCTTGTGCGGCTGCAACTACCTATTCATCAAACGAGGGGACAGATGGGAAGGAGGAGCTTTGACTTCCAGGGGATCTTTGAATTGCCATCATCATCCCTTCTCTAACATCCTTGATGTACGATGAGGAACCACGTTAGGTGAGGGCTTCTTCCTGGGCTCATTTCCTGTTCATTCAGCTAAAACTAGCTATAAGCACAGATTTATAAGAACGTAATAAAAATAGGGGCAAGGCATAGAAGTAAAATGGATATTTTAGGAGTGGGATGTCACAGAATCAAATAAGCTGGCCCTTGGTCAGATTCTTTTAATATATATATATTATTGATCTCAGAGAGGAAGGGCGAGGGAGAGAGAGAAACATCAATAATAAGAATCATCTATCAGCTGCCTCCTGCATGCCCCCTACTGGGAATTGAGCCCACTGTCGGAACATGTGCCTTGACCAGGAATCGAGCTCCTGATTCATAGGTTGATGCTCAACCACTGCACCACACCAGCCAGGCCAGATATAATCTTAAAGGTGGGCAGGATCAGGTAGGGCCAGGTAGTTAATAATAATGCTGGCGAGTGAAATCGATGACTCTTGATTTGGATGTAGCCGTGTGATGCTAAAGCAGTCGACATGAATTTATGGAAAGATGAACTGAGGGCGTGATCCGCGAAAACACACATTCTAGTTTCCCTAACGCTTTCCCTGTAACTTCGACATTACACAGAAGCGCATGGTTATCCCTTATTTCTTTGAACGAGATTCTGACACTGGAGTCGTGTTTCTGTACAGGCGTGTTTGAGAACACTGGTGCCTTGTTAGGTAAGGTTCATTCTAAATCCAAAGTTAAGTGGGGTTTCCAGGTTCCATCCAGACATCTGCAAACCCAGGTTGACATTTTAGTGCAAAAGATGTATAAATGCAAATGCAAACCAAGTTCCCCCGGGGCCTACCAGCCTGTGAGCAGAAAATGAGGGCATATACAGGTGTGTGCCCAAATGCTGCTGGCTCAGTAGCCCTCACGTGAAAAACTGGAAGAACTCAGCATTTTCCTCCCCGAAAGTCTCTCCCCACCTTCTCGGGCAGAGCCAAGAAAGTGTCTCATAAGTCTGTGAAGAACTCAGCACGCTCCAGTGTAAACTGATCACTAGTCACTGCACACAACTTACAGTTGACCCTGGAAATAACGCGAGAGTTAGCCGCCCCCCCCCCAACTTAGCTACTAATAGCCTACTATTGACCCAGAGACTTACTGATAGCATACATAGTTGATTAATACTGATTTTGTACATCATATATAGGGTGTACGTGCACATTTTGAATAATTACAAATGCAGTGTTCCTTAAAATACATGTCATTTTCAAAATTGAGCTATCAGCGGTGACAGTGTGTACACTTTTTTTTTTTAGGACACCCTGTATGTTATATGCTGCATTCTTACAATAAAGTAAGCGAGAGAGAAAAGGTTACTAAAATCATGAGGAAGGGAAGCCACACCTTCAGTACTGCATGTATTTGTTGGGGAAAAATCTGCATATAACTGGACCCACGCAATGCAAACCCGTGTTGTTCAAGCGTAAACTGTACTTTTTAGGCACAGCTCACAGACTGCTCCTGCCAGGCCCTGCGCCCAGTGCTTTCCTTGCATTCATTGTCTATGAATGAATGAACCCTCACAGCCACCGGATGGGGTAGGCCTGGCGTGTCCGTTTTACAGGTGAAGAAACAGCTACTGAGATTGTAGACTCACAGGGCTACTCGGTGGCCTTTCTCGGAATCACTCAGGGATTCAACAAGTACTGCATGTGAACCGACCGTGTTCCAGGCACTGTTCACGTGCCAGGTGGCAGCAGTGGGCAGAGCAGTCAGGGGCTTCTGTAATAGGGACACTCTGAGGGCCGAGGGGGATGGAGACACACAAAGAGGTTAAAAGCGCTGATGAAAGTAAACCTGTTACTGGGAGAGAATGACTGGCAGGTGGGTGGGCAACTGGGAGGTGCTAGGGAAGCCGTTTCATTTTGAGAAGGAGCCTTGGAGCTGAGATCAGAATGAAAAGCAGGAGCCCAGCCACCTGAAGGCCACGAGGACCCGTGTCACAGGCCGAGGGAACAGCAAGCGCAGAGGTTCGGGAGCAGAGGGAGCCTGGTGTGTTGCAGAGAGGAGCTCCGTGTGGCCAGAATGAAATCCAAGAGCAAGCTGGAGGGAGGCCAGCCCAGGCTGCGCTGGGTCTTGTCTGCAGCATAAGAGTCTGGTTTTATTCTCGCAGAAATAAAAACCTGCTAGAGGGTTCTTCACCGGCTCAAAGTCACTGAATCAAGAAGAGATCCCCCCCCCCCCATATTCAACGTGCTGCTCTGAATGTTTTATTCAAAGAAGCAGGTGCAATGTAGCATGCAGAATGTACTATTTTTTGTTTTGTTTTGCTTGTCAATGTTTGGAGATAAACTCAAATAATGCAATGATGGGACACAGAAAAATTGTCTCCACATTTTTTGTGTGTGGGAACAAAAGACAGCTATTAGTAGAGCACTTACGCATTTTATCATTAACAAACTGATTTTTATGATATTTAAAATTCAACATAGCAATTATAAAATATTTGGGGGGGATTCAGAAAACAGTTAATAGGAGGGTTTAAGCAGGTGCAAGATGCGATCTGGACTCACATTTTTTAAAATATATTTTTATTGATTTCAGAGAGGAAGGGAGAGGGGGAGAGAGAGATAAACATTAATGATGAGAGAGAGAATCATTGATCGGCTGCCTCCTGCATGCCCCGTCCTGGGGATTGAGCCTGCAACGCAGGCATGTGCCCTTGACCGGAATCAAACCTGGGACCCTTCAGCCCACAGGCCAGTGCTCTATCACTGAGCCAAACCAGGTAGGGCCTGACTCCCAACTTAAGACTTCATGTTGAGACTGTCAGCTACAGGTTGGCAGGAGAGAAAGCAGAGAGGAGCCTTTCTAGTGATGGAGGGGGAAAGGACGTGGCTTGGAGGCTGGCAGAGCCATGGAGGGAAGACCAGCAGACAGATTACTGGAATATGTTTACCCAGGAGTTGCCAGGAATTACTGATGGAATGAAGGTAGACCTTCAGGGTGAGAGAGCGCTGGGGAGAGTGAGGGTGTGGTTCTGTTTAGGGAGATAGGGAGACAGAACAGATTTTGGAATGCGCATCGCATCCTGAACTCTCAGAATGTGTTACTTGGAAATGCCTCTGAGACATCCAAGAGGGTGGGGGGGGCGGAGGGTCAGGCAGGCAACTGGACAACTGTGTATGTCAGGGGAAGGTCAAGCGAGAGCTTTGATTGCAGATTTGTCAGCATGAAGCTTGGGGACATCCCCTGGGAAGAGAAAATGGAGTAGACACGGGCATTCGCTAGAGCAACGTTGCTCGTAGGTGGCCCACTGCCTGGTGCCCGCCCACACCCTGTGCGTGGTCCCCAGTGAGATAAACACATAATTGAGAGTAAGTGTTTGGAACGTTTATAGCAAACGAATTCTGTACGCCTTTTGATTTTATTGTTCATAATTCATTTTTATTGCGTTTCATAAGGGTATTGTTCTGCCGTGGGTTGTAAATTAAATGAAAAGCACCTGCCCCCCGCCCCCTCCAGCTAGAGGGGGATCGCTGCTCTGGGGTGTGGAGGCCGAGCAGAGAAGGAAGAGCTGGAAACGGAGCCCGCGCATGCATGGCCTGTGAGGTCGCAGGAGAAGGCTGACTTTCTTTTGATTTGAACCCGGTCTGTCTGGCTCAAAGCACAGCCGGTGCATGGCGATCCCACGCTGCCCTCTTCCTCCAGCGTGACCCTAAGGGGCTGTGCTGTCACCCAGCTGATTCCTTCCTTATAGAATATGCACGCTCTAAGACAAATAAAAAGTACTCAATTTTATGTTCTGCATTATCAAATACAGGCTCTACTAAGTGTCTTTTGAAGCCCCCTGAATATTTTATCATTTTATTTAATTTTAAATATAATAAAAACAGTTAGCTAATTGCAAAATGCTTACATAACCTAACCACAGTTTTTCATTCCACAAAAAAATTTAAAAAATGTGAGATCCAGTTTACCTTTGTGTCTCTTTACTACATTACTTGAGTTTATTTCCCACCATCTACAAGCAAAACAGAGCAAAAATAGCATATTCTGCATGCTACACATCATCTGCTTCCACAAGTAAAACATCCAGAGCAGCAAGCTGAATATGAAAAACAATGTTGTCCTGGTTCAGTAACTTTGAGCCAGTTAGCGTCATACTGCCTCAGTTGCTTTATCTTTCGAATGGGGTCATAATAGTGTCTGCCGAGCCATGGTCTAAATGTGTGTGTCCCACCAAATTCATATGTTAAAATCGTAACCCCCAGCCCTGGCCAGAGTGGCTCAAAAAGGTCTCTAGTTTGATTCCTGGTCAGGACACATGCCCAGGTTGTGGGTTCAGCAGGAGGCAACTGATTGATGTTTCTCTCTTGTATTAGTGTCTCTCTCTCTCTCTCTCTCTCTCTCTCTCTCTCTCTCTCTCTCTCTCTCCTTCTCTTCCTCTCTTTCTCCCTCCCTCCCTCTCTTCTCCCTCTCCCTCAGATAAATAAAACATATATATATATACACATATATATGTGTGTATATATATATACGTGTGTGTGTGTGTGTGTGTGTATAAATTTAAACCCCCAAAGGTGACAGTATTAGTAGGTGGGGTTTTGGGGGATGATGAGGTCATGAGGTTGGTGCCCTCATGAATGGAATCAGTTTGAGAAAGCTTGCTTTCTAACAAAGTTAGCGAAATCCACAAGAATTGAAGGTAGAAGCAATCTGCTTTGCCCTGATAGCAACCCTAAATGTTCTGTTACATGTGGAATGTCTACAAGTTATGAGTAGGTTGTATGTTGTGTGTGACAAAAAGGTAATTTTTTTCTACTGAGATTTTGTAATAGTTTTCTATAAATGACTTTTGATGTCTATAGAAACCTCTACAGGATTCTTTTCATGGTCACATAATATTGCAGTGAGCAAACAGACCTTAATATAAACACATATTGCCGACTGGTTCTCCCGAAAGGCTGTAGCAGTTTGTGAAAGTGCCCTCACAGTCTCTGGATTTTAAGTTAAAATCTTCTGTCAGTATGCCTGGCCGGCGTGGCTCAGTGGTTGAGCTTTGACCTATGAACCAGGAGGTCAGGGTTTGATTCCTGGTCAGGATACATGCCTGGATTGCAGACTCGACCCCAGTGTGGGGTGTGCAGGAGGCAGCCGATCAATGATCCTCTCTCATCATTGATGTTTCCCTCTCTCTCCCTCTCCCTTCCTCTCTGAAATAAATGAAAAAATATTTAAAAATAATAGTAATCACCCTAGCTGGGTTGGCTCGGTGGATAGAACGTCGGCCTGAAGACTGAAGGGTCCCGGGTTCGATTCCGGTCAAGGGCATGTACCTTGGTTGCAGGCACATCCCCAATAGGGGCTGTGCGGAAGGCAGCTGTTCAATGTTTCTCTCTTATCAATGTTTCTAACTCTGTATCCCTCTTCCTTCCTCTCTGTAAAAAAATCAATAAAGTACATTTAAAAAGAATAATAGTAATCTGTCCGTTATTCATGAATAAGAATCTGGTTAGGAATGATTCTGACCTTGCCTGGGAGGACTCCAACTGGATGAGAATGGAGCCTTTGGGACTGAGGGGGTGGGGCCAGGAGCATGTCCCTCCATTTCTCTTCCTAGAGATATTAACCTTTTTCCCAGTTGTTGGCAGGTCTTTCGATTTTAAATCTGGGGCCCTTTCATCATTTTAAAGGATTTATATCAAAAACAAGCCCGTGGAGGTGTTGGCCGGTAGATTTCTTAGGGGGACTTAACCACTATGGATAAGCGGTTTCAGGGCTAAGGCAGCACCATCCCTGACTTGCAGTCCATCCGTCTCCTCAGGAAAGCAGAACTTTCCTCATGTCAGAGGCCTGCTTCCTTAGGAGCTCTGTCCAAGGGACTGTCCTCTTCTCATCGGCAGAGCACTCATTTTCCTGTCAATTAGAGTTGAGCCTGCAGCCACTTCCTTTCCATGCCCACAGTTTTCCCTTTTAATGAGTCCCGAGGAGGGTGTGTGGGAGTTGGGATTTAATCATGCCCAGATTTCCTCCTGGGTAGAGTAAGAAAAATTCCCAGGGAAGTGGTGGAAGTTCCCTCGGATTGCTTATTTCTACACAATCCCAGGCAAAGTAGCAACAAATTTCCCTATGAAAGCGGAGAAAAGCTACTGCGAAAAACCTGACTATCCCTTTGTGTTAGTATTCCTGCTATTTTTTGAAAAATATCCTCACACAAGGATATGTTTTTATTGATTTTTAGAGAGAGGAAGGAGAGAGAGAAAGAGGGAGGGAGGATAGGAAGAGGAAGAGAGAGAGATGTGAGAGAGAAACATTGATAGGCTGCTTCTCGTACGTATCCTGGCTGGGGATCGAACCCGTAGGCTAGGTATGTGCCTTGACCAGGAATCAAATCTGCTGCTTTTTCCTTATTTTTTCCCCCAATAGAAATATACCCTTTGCAGGAAAATACCTGGGCTGTGCTTCCTTTAAGCCTGTTAGGCTATTCAGTTTATTCCCTAGTGTTGAAGCAAAGAGCTAACCTTGGAGGTCACAGTTCAATTCCCCGGTCAGGGCACATGCCCAGGTTGCAGGCTCCACCCCCCAGTAGGGGGCGTGCAGGAGGCAGCCGATCAGGGATTCTCTCTCATTGATGTTTCTCTCTCTTCCTATCTCTGAAATCAATAAAAAATATATATATATATATATTTTAAAAGGATCAAGATTGAAAAGAGGCTGGAGGTCAGAAGGCTGGGAAAAGTAGTTCTCCCAAACTCTGACCGGGGGCTGTGGTAACGAAGGAGCGAACTGCCACAGATAAATCTGGACTGTGCCAATGCGCCGCCTTCTCCCGGAGTTTCTAGAGCATTCTATTTAGCAAGGTATAGTTAGACACTCTTTTCCAGATAGAAATATTTAAAGCATGATGACACCAAGTCGGCATCCTAAAAGGGCAAAGCTGTAAAGTAATACCTCTGTCTCTGTGTTGGTCCCTTGTTCTCAGAGATTTAATGTTTTTATCAGCCACCCTGGCTCACCTCCGTGTCACCTCAATGCTGTCCCCGGGCTCGTGGTTAGATAGCTGTCGCCGCATTTATATTTGTCCCAGCACAAATATGTCCTGTATTATGTTTAAATACTGGTTAGCGAATAGGTATAATTGTTACTTTTATTACTTTTTAAGCAGGGACTGAGATGGTTCCTCAGGGTTGTTGTTTTTTTAACTTGCAACACGGTCAGCCAACACACTGGTCTCATTCTTTGTCTCTGTTTGGCTTGGCTTGGGAATCAAAGCCCTATGGCAATGAGGATTAAAGCACTGTGGCCCATTTATTACATTCTGATTAACGAGGCCTTCGCTTAATGCTAGGAGGACCTGTGTTTTATCTCACATCTTAGGGCCAGGCTCTTCTTCCCAGGTAACAGATGGTCTCATAATGGACTTCAGAATCTGTGCCTTCCGGTTCCTGCAGTGCTGGGAGAGGGCCCTTTCAGATTATGAAAATGGTTCTAGAAAAATACTACCACCTGTCAAAATCTCTTTTGCAGAAATTGTTGTTTTGTGTGTGTGTGGGTATGAATACATTATTAAGAAAACACTCCTTTGCCAGCAAGTTTAGACATCATGTTGCTCTACAGAAGGTGAGGCAGGAAGTGCTACCGCCCTCCATGGTAAAGAAGGAGTGGTGAGGTACTTTGAGACCGGCATGGAGATGTATGATTGTGCATCCATTGTCCTTCTCCTGGTCTCCTTAGTGACAGACACGCACATACGATGTTGTCGTATTTGACTATTGATTTCTGGTCCAGCTTTGCAAATACAACTTGGACTTGACCACGAGAGCAGTTTTACCAAAACATTTTTTTATTCTAACACCAATTATTTATATCTATGAATATAATAAACATTTAAAATTTTAAAAAGCAAATGGGATTCCAGTTGGCTCTCAAATCCCTGGAACATAGCGGGTGAAATTTGTGTCTGTCTACATCCAAAGGATATGAAGGACGGTGCTTCATGGGCTCTAGAGATGGCAAAATTAATATCCTCAGAGGGATCCCTTTCCCTTTCTACTCACAACCTTCACTGTTATTCCAAACACATACCCGCCTTTCTCCCTCATGCTGGCCCCTCTACCTGAGGGCTTACTAGGTTGTGAACTCCTTGAGTACAGGATGCAAGGATCTGTCTTACCGGTGTAAATCTTTGCAGTCACTAGAACTGCGTTGTGTACACGCCAGGAGGAAACAGCAGGTCCTAGTTGTACTTGCTAACTTGCATCTGATGCAGCCCTGCAAGCTGCTAGAATCCTTTCCAGAACCAGTGTGGGTGGCGTGTCCTCACTTAAAAGCTATTGCAGACAAGAACCGTCTTAACCTCGTGAGTATATTTACTTATTAGATATTTACTAAGTTTTTACTAAACGCAAGGCATTATGTGGGGCATGTGGGAGACACACTGAAGAGACCTTACTCTCAGGACACTTATCATTTAGTGGTGGAGAGAAGAGGCAAACCTTGTGAAAATCCAGCAGTCAGTCCATGTAGAAGAATTTAAAGAGGATTTGATGCCATGATAAGTGAAGTCACGGACAGGAGAGCACAGAATATCTGGGAAGACTCTCCCCTGACGGGAGTTGAGTTGAGTGTCAATGAGTTGGGAGGATTTGGAACACAGAGGTGTGAGAAGGGCCTTGCAGCGAGGGGGTGAGGGTAACAAAATGCGTCCGTTGGGGAGAGTAGAGGAAGTGTTTGGGAGAAACAGAATAAACAACTGGACGAGAATGGAGCCTTGGAGAGTCATTACAGATAAGGTCGGAAAACGGGGTTAGAAGCATGCTTTGGAGGGTCATGAGTGTAAAATTGTGCAACTTGGACTTTGCTGTGCAAACAGAAAACCACTGGAAAGGTGTTTGATGGAGGGAGTGACATCATCCAAGCGGTATTTTAGGAAGGTTGGGTGGGGAGCCAGTACAGGATGAATTCGATTAGGTGGCAGGTGGGTGGGGCAGGAAGACTACTTAGAGTTAACGGAATCTACCTGCTAAAGTCTCAAGATCCTGAGAGTTAGCGGGGAAAGTGCAAAGGCATGAGATGCCAAAACACACTTTCCTGACCCGAGACGGCAGCAGGGACTTCGCTTCTGATGCGGGAGGTACCCAGCAGAAGTGACTAGTCTGTTACGTATTGGCTACAAACGGATCCTTCATCGAAGGAGACAGAACATGGTTGCTGTAAATCAGTTCTCCCCTGTGCCTCTTGTGTTCCTTGGGAACTGAAAAAAATGAGGTTTGACATCTCTAAGGATTCAGCGTTAACCCATACATAAATAACTTGGTCCCAGCATGCTACAAGAAGGCTGGCTGTTAAATTGTTCTGTGTGGCTGATTAAAGGAATCCCAGAGACTAAACTTCAGATCTTCACTGAGCACGCTTTTGCTTAGGGTACAGCATCGCACTAGCTGAATGACATGTGTGTATTATATCTTGAAAACAAAGTAGGTGAGAAAATGTAAACATGCATGTCAATATAAAATGGATCTAGGAATAAAACGATTATCCCATTAAGGCTCATCCTTACACTTACCGTTGGGTGTGAATTTAGCTCTAATTTGTGTGATTTATGGATTAGTTACATAATCCATAGTGTCATTACCCTAGAGGCTGGGGATTTTGTCACGGGGACTGATCAGAGCTTACTCGATCATGTCACTCTAGGTAGAACTTCGTATTTTAGTAGAGGAAGCAGCACGCTAGCTATTTATATTTCACATTTTCCTTCCAGAAGCACATTGTTTGTGTGCACATTATTTAATAAAGGAAACATAATCCTTGCACAATAAGCAGTTTTTGAATGAAGAATGAAATGCCATTGACTTAGGCTGGTTCATTTGTATGGAAGTTTACTGATATAATAATACCTCTGTTCTCACATGTTTATATTTTAGTGAAGTGGCTTAAAGAGTGAGGAAACTTTTTTTCAAAAGAGTAGTTGATTTTGAGAGGGGGGAAGGGGCGGGGGAGAGAGAGAGAGAGAGCAACAGCAATGATTGATGGGCTGCCTCCTGCAGGCCCCACTCTGGAGACTGAGCCTGCAGCCTGGGCATGTGCCCTTGACCGCGAATGGAACTGGCAGCTTTCTGGTACATGGAATGAAGCCCAACCAACTGAGCCATACCAGCCAGGAAGCTTATTTTTTTAATTGGCTGATAATTTTATCCAATGATTATACTTCCCAAGCTGAATACCATGGCTTTTGACTAGCAGAACAGTAGCTCAGAAGGCAAAACAATCAGAAAGTTTTGCATAGCTAACTTCTGTTTCATCACAATTTCTTTTTCCTATTTCCCATAACACTGTAGTACAGCCTCATTCTCTCTGGCCGGAATGGAGTGTAGAGAGTTTTAGAAAACTTTTTTTTATTATTACTTGTGCTCTTTGACCCCCATTGAAGAAATTCTTCCTTTCCCTGAGGTCATTAAAGCTACTCTGTATTCTCTTCTAAAAATTTTAGCTTTTCTCTTCTTATTAAGATATTTTGGGCCTAGCCAGTGTGGCTCAGTGGTTGAGCATCGATCTATAAACCAGTTCAGTTCTTGGTCAGGGCACATGTTCTGGTTGTGGACTTGATCCCCAGTCAGGGGCATGCAGGAGGCAGCTAGTCAGTGATTCTCTTTCATCATTGATGTTTCTATCTCTCTCCCCCCTCCCTTCCTTTTTAAAATCAATAAAAAGTATATTTAAAAACAGATTTTGGGAATATTTTGGTGTGTATGTTGTAAAGTCCGCATCTAGTTTAACGCCTCCCTGCCACACAGACAAACAATTGACAGGAGACCACTTTAATTTTGGGGAAATTCCCAATTTGTGGATGATGGAGAGAAAAAAATTTTGCATTTGTTTTAGATATTTGATGGGGTTCAGGACATGCTACTTGAAAATACTGCATCTTGACTTACTGGCGGTTTTAAGCTGAAGGAATTAGAGAATTAGCAGGTGCAGGACGGACTTTCTGAAGTCCCCCTGAGGCCGATCAAAAGACCGTCATGTGAGAGGTGCCCTTCCTGCACTGGAGAGAGAAACATCCTTATTTCCCAGACAGCAGCAGGGAGAGGGATCTGAGCAAACAGGCCCTGCTCTTTACGCCCATTTCCTACACTTGCTTCACACCCTTCGTCCTATCGCATTTCCCCACAGCTTTCCACTCTTCACCAGTCGCAGCAAAGACACCAAACGCACAGACATGGCGAACAGATAGGTGGTTGTCAGAGGCAGGGAGTGAGGGGGTGAAATGGGTAAAGGTGGTCGAAAGGCTCAAACTCCCAGTTATAAAAGAAATAAGTCCTGGGGAAGCAATGAGTGGTATGATGACTATAGTTAGTAATACTGTATTGTAGATCGGAAAGTTGCTAAGAGAGTAGATCTTAAGCATCCTTATTACACAAACATTTGTAATTATGTGTAGTGATGGATGTTAACTCGACTTATTGTGGTGATCATTTCACAATATATACAAATATCGATTCATTGTGTTGTATACACAGAGTTAATATAATGTCATATGTCAATTATATCTCAATTACTTTTAAAACCGGGCATAAAAAATGCTGAAGTTTAACTGTTTCTTTGCATCTTCATTTACTCTTAAAGCTCATGTGTCACATAAATCTTACATTAAATAAATGTGTATGCTTTCCTATTGTTAATTTCTCTTGTTACAGAGAACCTAGGAGGAGTAGAGGAAAGATACTTTTCTTCCCTAATATTCTAACATGACATCTTCTAATTTTTTGTTATTGTATCAAAACACAAGCAGACATTTTTGAACTGTCAATTGAAATTTTATCTTGTTCCTAAGGTGAAACTATTCTTTCTTGATGAAAGGTTTAAAAATACTTGTTTGTTTTGGTAGCCGACCTCTTATATTTATCTTAACACCTAGCAGACTCATGTGGCAAGGACATAAAATCTGTTGATTTGTGTGTGCCCTGGGGTATGTCAGCCTCCAAAAGGGAGATAAATACCTTTGATAATGACATTTTAAGATCCTGAAGAAATTTTGTGGTTGCTGTATTGCTATTATTTATATGAATTCATATTTAATATTGTTTCTGCAAGGTAGACAGAGTTGCATTGTTGTACCTCACAAAAACGTGTTGGCCACAGGCAAAATAAAGCATTTTTGTGAAAACTGTGGAAAGTGGCATTGCTACATACTCACAACAGCTATTTTGTTGTTTTGTAACAATAACGACTCTCTAAGCCTATTCCCTAAAACATTTTACAAACCACACACATTCTTCAGAGGTGTAAAAAATAGCACCATATTTATTATATGAATGGTTTGTATTAAACCCCCCCCAAAAAAAACAAAAACAAAAACAGGTCCATAGTCCATGTGAGTGGGTATGTGTGTGTTTCTGTGATTTTTTCTTATTTTGGTTTTGCTTTATACGTGCTGTGCTGCAGGAAATATCCTTGTACATAGAGCTTTGGTCTGTTCTTGCTGGTATATTCATAGGTTTCGCTGCTAGTGGTGGAACTTGTTATTTAACAGATTATGTGCCTTTTGGATTCATTTTTAATACTGGAGGTTTTAAAAATACATCCCCAAATGCTAATTTTGGAGTGAAGGCCTGAAGCCTGTTGAAGAAGCTTTCTTCTCTTTCTCTTTTTAAAAATAGCACTGAGTTATTTTGTGAGGCTGGAGGTGGAGGGAGAGAGAAGAGAAACAGAATTTTACTCGGGTGTATTTAAATACAGGAGAATGTGAAACATGTTTTAACTGCTTCACTTTGCAGTAAGAGCATAAGCAGGCTCACGTGGTGGCGGGCATCTCTGGGGGCTAATACCTGATGTAGTAACTGCCCTCGCTGCCTCCCTGGTCTCTTTGAGTCTCTCCTTAGGGTTGGACAGCGGAGGTGAGGGCTTGGCCCTAGAAGGTTCTTGTAAAAGGCACCTGCTATGCTCCTGGGAGGAAGGCAAGACTTCTCGGAGCTCCTTGGCCCTTGCCCGTTCATATGGTGGGACTGCTCTTCACCTTGGGAGGCCTTGAAAGAGTGAAGTGCAGAGTAGATACCTTTCAGCGCAGTTTCCAGGGCATGAAGGGAAGGGAAGGGACAGGGAAGAGCAAAGGTCAGGCCTGGTGTGGTGTGTGTTTGCCTGCTTTGTTCTTCGGCTGAAGCAGGAGGCAGCTGAGTTTCTCCAATTCGAAGAGTTCCTTGTTTCATGACGAGGACGATGATAGTGGGGCAGCTCCTGTCTGATCGGCTCTACATGCAAGTTTGTACTTTCATATACATTCTCAGATGGTCCTCACAGAGGCCCAGAGAAATTAAGTAGCTTACCCACGGTCACGACACTAGGAAGTGGCAGGACTGGAAGCCCTGAGGAGCCTCTTGTCAAGGGCTCTTTCTGCTGCACAATAAAAAAAGAACGTGCAACCTAAATAGAATCGGCATCCTTCCAGATGTGAACGGAGGGAGTTTCTCTTTAAGAAGTGGCTGACATTCTAGAGTAGAGGCATGTCGCGACCCTCCTCCCATGATCACAATGAACACATGCTAGGGTTTTCTTTTTCTCCCCGATGAAGGAGCCATGCAGATGCTGTAACAAGTGGGAAAGAGTGGTGACCATCCGACACATTCCAGATCGGGAATATTGAAATGAACATGCAGATGCAGACAAACTGACCTTTCCACAGAGTCGGAGGGAAGGGACTTGACCTCTTTCAGATGAGGCAGAGATAGCATGTCTGTCAGCTATGACAATGCAAAGGGAAGTGAAATAACTCAAAGACAGAGAGCCGACTGGAGTCAGGTCCCCAGGAAGCGCGTGGCGTACGAAGACAGTGCACATTTTCCGTTGAAACTCACATCCATCTCTATACAATTACGTAGACATGTCAGACAGGCTAACAAGTCAGACAGGCTAACAAGTCAGACGGGCTGAAAAGTCAGATGGGCTGCCTCATGGTGGCGACGGGGAGGATGGGCGAGAGTGGGCCAAGGATAGACTGATGATGTTTTTCAAGGTTTTCAGAAGGTCAGGATGCACATTGACCTTCCCCTCCAGTCTTTGCATGCTGGCCTGGCTCAATCCTCCAATATAATCCCATTCAAACATGCCCTGCTCAGTGGCTAGCCCACACTTTCATTTCGTCCCTTTTGAGCCATTAAAATGTACCTGCCCCATGTTCTGTTTCCCAAGATTCCAGCTTCCGGCCAGGTGGACGTTTGCTCTCTTAGATAAGCTGAGTATTTGTACAGGGGCCTGTCCCCCTGTCATTGTATGTCCCTCCTGGGTCCCATAGCTGCTCCCCTGCCCACAGCGGCTCTGGGCCTCGCCTGAGCCTGCCTCCCCCAAGTATTCCTGTTCTTGAATTTGTCACTTTCTCTTCCTCACCAAGTTTGGTCAGACGCTTAAAAAAGACTACCAAGTAAGCAAATCACGTGAGGGTGTGTACTCATTTATACCACAAAGATGTGTCCTGCTGTGCTGTGGCGGTGGCTATGCTGGATGCTGGAGGCACAATATCTGACCTGGGAATCCGTGGTCTCTGGGTGGGATAGCATTACAGGCCCATGGCTCAGTGCTGTAGGCAAGAAGAGGGAGGGAGGGGCTCCACTGAGCTGGGCTTGAAGCGTGAGTCTGATTTTGCCGATCAGATAAGGGAGGAAGGAGCCCTGGGCATGCTGAGCTCCTGGGCCCCTCCTGGCCAGCCAATGACAGGCAAGGACGAAGCACCTTCTGCTTAGAGAGGTCTCTTTGAGCACCAGTGGGATTCCTGCAGAATGACTTGGGGTAAGAGAAAAGCCAGGAAAACAAAGTTTCTCCCTCCCCTCGTGCTTTCGAATGTGTGTGTGTAAATATGTGATTACCCTGAGTAAATGATGACTGTTTTTTTTTTTGTTTTTTTTTAATGAAGGCTAATGGATTCAGAAGTTTAGATCTCTAGAATTTTATCAGAAGAACACACAACTGGGCATTGAAATTCGACTATAAGCTTTCAAAATTAGTTCTAAGGGCATTTAGTTATCCTCCAGGGCTGTTTGTCCATTCACTGAGGGCCTCCCTCCAGACTGATCTGTCTGCCTAAAGCAGGGAGACTCATGGACAGCTCCATAGATGTTAGTGCTCATCCCGGGAACTGTGAAAGTGTGAATTCCCCAGGCCCAGGAGATGGCCTAGTATGACTGCCACGTCCATCTGAGAGGTGAAGGTCACCTGTGGGGGAGTTACTGCTAACTAAGGAAGCTGTCCTGAGAGAGAGTAGGCAGTACTGTGCTTGGGAGAGAACACAGCTAATCCCATTGCCATTCAACCGGACTCTGAAAAGCTACTCGGTCTATTAATAAAGTGTGGCGATCCTCCTTATCTCAGCTTTGCACAATTTCCAGTGGGTTCCCAGAGCAGCCCTGGACAGAGCAACTGACTTGGGGTGTGAGCCAGATTCCTCAGGTGGGCTGACCCTGGCTCAGGACCCTTGAGGAACAGAGCAGAAGTCGGGGTCTCGCACATTCTGTTGGTTTTCAGCTGCTACTGGCAAAGGTTTGCATTCACACCCACCACTGGCTGCCCTTGTTTTGTTTACTTGCACAGTTGGAGTTGTGAAGATTGAGGACAAGTGGCTGGCAAATGGACAGGGATGGGAAGGGAAGTTTGATGGTTCATGTTGTGTGGAAAGTAGATTCGGTTTTATTTCTTTAAGATTGAAGTTTTCATGGGTCCTATCTCTGATTCACATGCATTTCCCCATCTTGCGACCTCCATAAGAAGCTGGGGAAGGGGGTCCACAGAGAGCTTTCCGTATGAGGAGGTTTTGTAGTTCAAAGGCTACCAGGAGTTGTTCTTTCCTGAAGGTAATGCTTTGCTCTTGCTCATTGGCCAGAGCGGCCTTTGGTCTCCTAGAAGTCCTGTGAAAATTTATTAAGAAAAGTTCATTGGACTTTTTGTGTTGACTTTTCACAGACACTTCTTTGTGGCTTAGGTGATAAGATTAATCATAGAGAATTATTCTGAAGAAATGGAAGAAGAAGCAGGTACGTTTGATCAAAGATTGGAGGTTCTGAAAATGTTTAGTTGTTAGAACAAGAGGTTGCTCATGGAGAATGCTAACACAGGGAGTCCCAGACTCCAGCCAGAGCAGCGACACCAAGCTGCTGGGATCAGCCAGCTGGAGATGGGCATGTGACAAACACAAATGCCAGCTTCTCTATTCCTGTGGTCTGCCTGGCCACACACAGACTTTGACAAGGATGGATGCCCTGAGAGCTGCAGTCCCTAGGATTACATTGCGTGCCTGACACCAGCCAGGAAAAGGCCACTAATCTCTCACGAGGAGGGTAAGGCCTTGGCAGGGTGCTTTGACTTAGCTCTGTGAAGACGTGTGGTGAGGTAGAAAGACAGGATTTGGCATCAAGCTCGAGCCTCACTGTGGACATTGAACCAACTGTGTGACCTTGGGCAAGGTCCTGCAGTTCACCTGAGACTAAGGATTCTGCTTCTCGAAGTTGTGTAAGGTTCAGCTGAGATCATTTCTAAACTGCCCAGTATTGTATCTCAGGCATAATCTCTATCTATGTTTGTTATGCTTTTTATGCCCAAAACATCTTTATTTTTCAAACTCTGTAAAACTAGAGCCAACATAAATTCTGTCATTTAAAACAATGGTCTTTTTGAGGGTGGAGCGTGGGATACACTGGCTTCATATTATCTTCCCTACTTTTTATTATATCCCAGACCATTCTCACCAAGTTTGCCATGTGATGGTTGGTCATCAATAATAATAAAAGCATAATATATGAGTTAGACCGATCAGCTGAACGACCTTCCAGATGTCATTCCAGACATCCTTCCGGACGAAGCTGTGGTGGTGGGGGCCGAGGCAGAGGTGGTTAGGGGAGATTGGGCAAGTAGGCCAGCAGTTAGGAGTGATCAGGCAGGCAGACAGAGTGGTTCGGGGCAATCAGGCAGGCAGGGGAGTAGTTATGAGTGATCAGGCAGGCAGAGTGGTTAGGGGCAATCAGACAGGCAGGCAGAGGCAGTTAGGGGTGATCAGGCAGGCAGGCAGGTGAGTGGTTAGGAGCCAGCGGTCCTGGATTGTGAGAGGGACATCGAACTGCCAGTTTTGGCCCGATCCCCATAGGTCAGGCTGAGGGACCCCACTGGTACATGTATTCATATAAGATCTTTGGTTAATCTCTTCCTGCTCTTCCCCACCTGCCTCCCCCTTTCCCTCTGAGATTCATCATTCTGTTCCATGTTTCCATGCCTGTATGTTGAGTGTCTGCCCCCTGGTGGCCAGTGTCCCTAATAGTTACTGGTCAGCAGTCAAACAGTCATTCAGTTGCTTAGGCTTTTATATATATAGATATATGCCCATATACAAAAGTTCAAAGAGCATGAAAACTGGAAAAACTATTCAATGAAATGAGCTTCCTGTGACCCCACTTCTACTCCTCAGAGGCAGCCAATCTGAACCGTTTCTTTCATTTCCTTCAAGACCTTTTTCCTGCACATATGTGCATAGGTATCTTGTTCTTTATGCATACCTTGCTTTTTCTTAAATGTAACATTACATCGATAATGAGGAATATGAAGCTAGGTTAGTTGGGAGAACTTTCTTAAGAAATGCCCTCTAGGTCCATCCATGTTGTCACAAATGGCAAGACTTTATTCTTTTTGTGGCTGAATTATTATTATTCCATTCCATACCATATCTTCTTTACCCATTCATCCATCAATGGGCACTTAGGTTGTTCCCATGCCTTGGCCATAGAAAAATAATGCTGCAGTGAACATGGGGGTGCTTATACCTTCTCACATCAGTGTTTTTATTTTCTTTGGGTAGCTGCCCAGAAGTGGACTTTCTCGGTCATGTGGTAGTGCTATTTCTAAGTTTTTGAGATACCTTATTACTGTTTTCCATAGTGGCTGCCCCGAGTTACATTCCACAAAGATGGGATGAGAACTGGTGTTTCAAGGCGAAGAACAGATATTATTAAGAATCTAGGACCTGGGCAAGGGATTTAATTATATTCCTTTGGCTTCTAGTCTGATTCCCTCTGGAAGGCCTTCTGGGTTAATTATGGGTCCCAGGGATACCTGGCAGACACGGCTGCCGCACTGCTGTTCCTCAGAGGTAATTAATCATCTTGCCTGAATCAGGGGAGAAGGCACCATTTTCTGTCCTTATTACCAATAGCTCGAGGAGAAGGAAAATGCTCTTACAAAATGGACCCACATGTGATTTCCTTTTAGAATACAAAGCAGGTCATAATAAAGGTATTTCCATATTGCGCTTCTTATCAGAAATAGAGGAGGGGGGAAAGTATGCGGGTATGAAGGAAGGGGGTAGGACCAGCAGAAAATGACTTAACTCTTTGGGGTCATCTGTTGATAATGTGGAAATTTGATTCAAAGGGACACTGTGTGCATGCTTCTTCTCCCTCTCTCCAGCTTCTTGCCTTTTAAAATATCATAAAATCCTAGTTTCAAGAGATATTAGAGCAGTGGTTCTCAACCTTCTGGCCCTTTAAATACAGTTCCTCATGTTGAGACCCAACCATAAAATTATTTTCGTTGCTCCTTCATAACTGTAATGTTGCTACTGTTTGAATTGTAATGTAAATATCTGATATGCAGGATGGTCTTAGGAGACCCCTGTGAAAGGGTCGTTCGACCACCAAAGGGGTGGCGACCCACAGGTTAAGAACCGTTGTATTAGAGGTTACCTATGTCAGTGGTACTCAACAGGAGGCAATTTTATTCCCCAGGGCTCATAAGACAGTGTCTGAAGACATTTTTGGTTGTCACAACTGAGGTACTGCTGCCATCTAGTCGACTGAGGCCAGAGATATAGCCTAACATCCTACAATGCACAGACATCCCACAATGAAGCGACATCAAGCAGAAATTGTCAAAGGTCCTGAGGTTGAGGAATCCTAGTTGTTTGAACTAGTTCAATGCTCTCTCTACATGATTTGAACTTTGTTGTTGGTGGTTTCTTTTTAACTTTTTAAAAATTGATGTATAATTGACATATAACATGTTTTATGTATTGAGGATTTGTATTTTCTTTTATTGGTGACTTTTAAGATCTACTCTTAGCAACTTTCAAATATGCAATGCAGTATTGTTAACGGTAGTCATCATGCTGTAGATTACACCCCGGGACTTAATGATTTTATAACTGGAAGTTTGTACCTTTTGACCGCTTTTCCCCATTTCTCCCACCCCACCCCACCTCTGGCAACCACTAATACGTTCTCTGTATCTATGAGCTTGGTTTATTGTTTTGTTTTGTTGCTGTTTTTAAATTCCACATATAAGTGAGATGATACGGCATTTGTCTTTGTCTGTCTGACTTATTTTACTTAGCCTAATGGCCCCTGGGTTCATCCATGTTGTTCACAAGTGGCAAGGTCTATCCTTTCATGGCTGGATGATATTCCACACCATACCACATCTTCTTTATCCACTCATCCATCAATGGGCACTCAGTTTATTTCCATACCTTGGCTATTAAAAATAATGCTGCTGTGAACATAGGGGTACATGTACCTTTTCAAATTAGTGTTTTTCTTTTCTTTGGATAATTACCCAGAAGTGGAATTGCTGGGTCAGATGGTAGTGCTATGTTTAGTTTTTTGAGACACCTCATTACTGTTTTTCCATAGTGACTGCACCAGTTTACATTTCATCATCAGTGCACAGGTTCCCTTTTCCGCACATCCTCCCGCACACTGGTTATTTATTGTCTTTGTGATGAGAGCCATTCTAGCAGGTGTGCAGTGATACCCCTCCGAGGTTTTGATTTGCATTTTCCTGATGGTCACTGATGTTGAGCATTTCTTCATGTACCTATTGACCATCTGTATGTCCCCTTGGGGAAAATGCCTGTTCAGATCTTCTGCCCATTTTTAATTGGATTATTTATTTTGCTTTGTTTTGTTTTTCTGTTGAGTTGTATCAGTTTTTTGTTTATATGGAAAATAATACAATAATAAATAATAATACAAGAATAAACTCTGTGTTTCACATACACACAGCTGTGAGGCTACGTTTGTCCGCCTCTGTAAATATTTTGGATATGAACTCCTTATGAGATATACGTTTTGCAAATATTTTCTCCCATTCACTAGTTTATCTTTTCATTTTGTTGATGGTTTCCTTTGCTGTGCAGAATCAATTTTGTTGTTTTCGTACGTTTCTCAGGGCAGCAGACAGCCATTCCAGCTGTAAGATTCTCAGAATCTTTTTTATATCAGTAGAGAAATCAAAGCAGTTTGCTTGCTCTTAACAAACATCCGTGGCAAGAATTTCCCCACTGGCGAATCATTCACACATGAGGCCTCTCATTTGCTGTTATGTCCCCAGCCCCAGATCATACTGGGGTCTCAGTGGACATGAGTTGCTGAATGAATGAGTTACTGTGATGCATTGGCATCAGCTGACATAGGCTTAGACATGATCTGAGTAGAAATTTGGCACCAGTGTATGCTTGGCTTCCCGGTGGCTATGACAGCTCGGTGTTCTCTTGGTAGTTTCCATTCATGGAACTCATCATTCCCCCTGTATTTTCCCACTGCTCCTGTTGATGAACAGTTCCAAGCAGTGCAAGCAATTACGGAAGAAACTTATACCTCATTGGCGTCTGCCCAAACAGCTCGGGCGTAATGAACCTGGTGCTGCAGACCTGCACAAGAACCACTCAGGTAGAGGACCATTTGAGCTTGGCCTTTTAAGCGACTCACTTTCCTCTCAGAGGCTCAAATCATTAACATCATTTAAACAGCAGGGTTCTAACTTGGAAAGTTTACATGATCTTAACAGTTAGCATGTAATGTCTGAGATAAAGTCCATTAACCAGAAGAAAAGGAATGATCTTCAAGAAAACATCCCTTACAAGTTCCGGAGGTACTGGTTCCCACCTAAGAAAATCAAAACATAGTTACATGCTTTCTTTTTTCTTTTGTGGTCTGTGGGGAGTCCCCCCCCGCCACCTTTCTACTAATTTAGGTTCTGTCTGAGGAAAACAAAATAAAACATTAGAACTTGCATAGATCTCCCTACCTTACTTAGTCACTGTAGCTGGAGAATGGCAGCCAGAGTTGGAGAGACAGTTCTCACACTGGCCCTCGAAGACTGAAGGATCTCATTGTCCTTCCTTGGAAAGACATGGCAGGTGATGAGGAAAGGTTCTGTGTTATCTCCTCTTCTCGTTGGATAGCGCTCCCCTGGCCTGGAGGACTCCAGAAGATAGTGACCCTCAGACAGAAATAGTGACCCTTGGGGTGGGTGGGAAATGCACGTCTGATAGCACCAGATGGATTTTCTGTCTTGTCCTCACACTGCCCTTTTGTGGAAACACGGGAGGTGTTTTTGGTAATAAACTGAGGGAAAAGTGGGGACAGAGAGAACCCCTATAACCTGGCTTCATATGATGGTGTAGTAGAATTTTTTTTTAAATATGTTTTTATTGATTTTAGAGAGAGGACGAGAGACAGGAGAGAGAGAGATACATCGATGAGAGCCATTGGTTGTCTCCTGTCCACCCCCTTGCAGCATCAAGCCCTGGCCAGGAATTGAACCTGGGACCTCTTGGCTCATGAGTCAGGGCTCAGCCCCTGAGTCACATCATCCGGGTGGGTAGTAGAATTTGATTGCCCCAACCTGTGTATCTGCCTCTTAGGGCTAATTTCAAGGACTCTGTATAACATGATCACTTTATGTTTTTTCCCCACATTATTTTTCTGTTAATGTTTTCTTACTCTTGGTATGCACATGAAAGGATTCAGAAGTATAATACTCGGTTGATAATTAAAACCTATTGTTCAGAGAAATGTTTTCTTTCAGATGTATGTACTTCAATTTTAAGCTTCAAACTCTAAGCATTGCCTGTTACTGTGTGTTTCTCATGGACAGGAAAGGTCACGGTGAAGGCTGAGGTCAGGAGGAGCGTGGCTTCACCCTCTGGGCCATGTGAGGGCAGCTCAGCTGCAGGATTAGCCTGCATCGCTTATCAGGGAGGAGGCACTGTTAGGAAATACAAACTTTTAAGGAATGTAACTTGGTTTTCGTTTTCTTTTACTAAATGTGTTCATGGTGGGAAAAGAGCAGAAGATTCCTAAATTCCCAGGCTTGTCCTTTCCTAGCAACTGATTTTACTTGGAAAGAATTGAAGGAAGAGGCCTGGATCCTAATCGTAGGTGTGTTTGGGGAAATGAGTGGTGTTTGGCCAGCTAATTAGGAGGAAAGGACAATGCTCCCCGCACAGAGCAACTTAAATGACTGGAATTTTCGTTCTTGGCTCTCTCTTCCAACTCCCTTGGCCCTCAGCCTATCTAAGAAATCCTTTGCTTTTCCCCCTGCACCAAATAGGGAAGTCTGTGCTTCCAGGAAAGGTACTGAGTTTATTAAGAACAATATTGTATTAACCATAAGTAACATTCAAAGTATTGACATTTTAGATGTGGTTTCAACTTTGTTTTTCTTTTCTTACCTTTAAAAAAATTTACTGGTAATACTCACCCTAGGATGTGTTTATTGATAAAAATTTACTAGTAATCCTCACCCCAGGATATGTTTATTGATTTGAGAGAGGAAGGGGATGGGGGGGTAGAGAGAGAGAGAGGGAGAGAGAGAGAGAGATGAATATGAGAGAGAAACATTGGTTAGTTGCCTTCCATATTCACCCCAGGGATGGACCCCGTAACCTAGGGATGTGCCCTGACCAAGAATCCTTTTGATGTCTGAGAAGATGCTCCAACCAACTGAGCCACCCAACTAGAGCTCTTACCTTTGTTTCTTTTTCCTTCTTTCCGTAAGAACACTCAGGGTCAACCTTGAAATTGCTTCTGCCTTCATGGCATTACCAGGCAACAGAGGAGGGAGAGGAGGAGGAGGAGAGAAAGAAATCTGAAGGTTTCTTTTTAATTATAATTATTTTATATAAGAACATAATGTGGGTCCGTTTACTTCTTATTACAGTGAGTGGAGAATTGTCAAGGCTTTCTTGTAGTTTTCTGAACCTGCAAATAGTTTACATGGAATAATCTGCTATCGACATCTGTGCAGGCTGCACCCAAATAAACTAAATAAACCAAATGGTGGGTGTGTAATCCCAAGATAGATGGAAGGAGTGGTTCACACTCGTGTGTGGAGCTGCCTCTTCGGGCTGGAGGTTGGAGGAGGTGTCGCATCAGGAGTTGGGCACACCCAGCTGTGACTCAGGGATTGTTTGGTAACATGAGTGGGGAGGACACCAGACCTCAGAGTCCCCAACCCTTTTCCAAGTGCAGCTTTCGCCGTAGGCTGCCCAGTGACAGCTTCTGTCTGAGTGGCTGTGTTTGGCTGGGGACTGAGAAGCGCCAGATCAGAAAAGGCCCCGACTCTGTGCCTAGAGGCCTTGCTCTGGGCCTGACTTGGCGGCTGTCTGGTCCTGCAGCCAGTCAGTCCCTCTGCCTCGGTGAACTTTCGTCTCTCAGCTGTGGGATGAGATGTGAAGTCTGCGGTGCCAAGTAGATGATTTCATGCTCTAAATGAAGTTAATTCAAAAACCAGCCCCAAACCTGTGATTAATAAACAGGAAGGGAAGGCACTCAGTCCCTGGCCGAACAATATCGGAAGGCCACATCAGGCAATGCTCTTCGGGGAAGAATGTTCCAGAAAGTAAAATGCTTGTTAGGGCTGGTTATGATATATTTTTGGTGTCCCTCTCTCAGCATTTCTGGGACATGGATTTTCAAGTCCAGCCTGGAATGTAGACTCTATAAATGCAGCGCTTTCCGAGTACAGAATGCAGATAACACAGTAGGTCCCGGTACAGAATGCTGATAACACCGAGTAGGTCCCAGTTTGGCCCCATGTGAACCCTGGTTAGCTGTCACTCAACCCGCTGTGTGTATCTTTATTAGTAAGGGGACAGGCACACCGTTCTCTGTGATAGTGATATCTATCATTGCGATGGTTTGTCTTTGGAGAAAGATGTGGGTGAATTCCTTGCTGCTTTTATTATTCTGTTACTGGAAGGAATGAAGTTTCCTTAAAATCAGCCCCTTGAAGGGAAGCAGTCCTGTGGAATGAAGTAGGAAGCAGGTTATAACTCCCTGGGAGTTCTTTAGTGCAACTACAAAAAACAAACACACCACGAAAACCAAAACAAAGGAACCCAGCACAGACGACAAGGCTGTGCTCTCTCTAAGCAAACAGCCGCGGTAGGATGGTAGGACGTGTGGGGTTAGAAGCCCTGAAATTCCCTTCACTGGGGAAGGGAAGCACGGGGGGATGGCTTCTTGGCAGTCCTGCTTTTTTCTTTTCTTTTAGCTTTTTTTTTAAAAATTGATTTCAGAGAGAAAGGGAGAGAGAGAGAGAGATGGAAACATCAATGATGAGAGAGAATCGTTGACTGGCTGCCTCCTGCACACCCCACACCAGTGATCGAGCCTGTCCCCAGGCATGTGCCCTGACTGGGAATAGAACCGTGACCTCCTGGTTCATAGGTCAGTAATCACTGAGCCGGCAGTCCCTGCTTTTAATTTTCCCCTCTCCATGATCTTCGCTGAGATTTTATTTCTCTGGGCAGTGTAGTTCATTGCCAGATCTTATTACTGTGCGCTTAAAACCACTGTCCTTGCCTTAACCAGTTTGGCTCAGTAGATAGAGTGTCGGCCTGTGGACTGAAGGGTCCCAAGTTCGATTCCGGTCAAGGGCATGTACCTTGGTTGTGGGCACATCCCCAGTAAAGGGTGTGCAGGAGGCAGCTGATGGATGTTTCTCTCTCATCGATATTTCTCTCTATCCCTCTCCCTTCCTCTCTGTAAAAAATCAATAAAATATATTTAAAAAAAAAACACTGTCTCTTAGAGACCTGGCTCCCTTGTTTCTCCATAACTGAATGCAAGGGATTGAGTGGGGTCCCGGCGTCCCCTCTGTCCAGCACTAGTTCCAGAGCAGAAGCTCGCCTGCGCTTCTGCCATCCTCTGGGGACACACGGGAGGAGCTGGCCTCCTCCTTGCCAGGCAGTGTCTTACACCAGGATGCTGTCTGCTCAGCTTCCTCCTTAGGCAGTCCCCACTCGGGTATCAAAATCCAGTTATATCTAGCTGACCTAGAAGACATGTCTTTCTTTCATTACTAGATGGAACTTAGGGAAGGGTGGTGATTCATTGCCTTGGAGTTTGATTTATAACAGGTAGGAAATACCTTTAAAAAAGTCATGGACAGTTTTATTGAGCAGAGTCAACCTCATCCTAAAATGCCCCCAATATTCTAGAGTCATAGACCAACCTGCACCAGGTAGTTCCACATATCACTCGAATTTTCCACTAGTGACCACAGAGTGAGAACTGTCGTCCGCTGAGCTTCTGTCCACCAGCATGTGTGTCTCACCGTGCAGTCACAGGGAAGTGGAAACCACGACCGGAAAGCCCACGTGACCTTGGGGAGCACAGCCAGTAGAAAGGAGCCTTGGTGAAGTGCAGTCAAGGCTGACTTTTTGTTTTTTAATTTCCTGTCTTATGCACTTAGGTTGGTCTAAAAACCCTCTTTTACCTCAACACTGTCATTTTCAGGTCTTATGAAGGAACTATTACAGCTTTTAATTGTAGCATGAATACTCTTTGTAATGAACACATTTTCTCTCTCATCTGGAGGATATGCTGAGTATCTCCGCCATGCTCCTTCACCTCCATTCTGCTGTGCTCCGGGAGCCTGACCTCCACGCTGCGTCAGTGCCCTGACCTCTGTTCTGAGTTGGGCTCAGCCTCTGGGGGGCCCTGGTAGGAGATCTGAGAGTGGGAGGTCCCCTCTTTTTCCTCCAGGTCACTGTTGATGGTTTGTCCCCCAATGAAAGGCCACAGTTCCTATCAGGTAGCCTCTCCATTGGGCTACCCACTTCAACTCCAGCATCTACTCCATCCCTCGTTTCTTCAGGTTAGAGGGAGAGGGAGAGGGAGAGAGAGATAGAAACATCAATGAGGAGAGAGATACATTGGTTGCCTCCTACATGTGCCCCAACCAGGGCTGGGGATCGAGCCTGCAACTGGAATGGAACCCAGGACCCTTCCACTGAGCCAAACCAGCCAGAGCCGTTAGATTTCTATTGAGAGTGCTGGTCTCTAACATGCCACTCTGTATGCCAGAAAGTATATTAATGATGTCTTGCAGGCTTCCTGGAAGTCAAGGGAGAGGCTGTTTTGCTTTTCCACAGAACTGGGCAGGGTTTTTTAATTTGCATTTTTTTTAAGTTGAACAAAACTCTGAAACATAATGAATCAGAGCAGCAGGCCATTCTCTTCCTAGTGAATGGGAGTTTGGATAACGCAACCCCTTGGGGGACCTCACAAATCAAACAACAGAGCAAGTCCTCTGCCTTAGGAAAATATTTCCCCCAAAGGTTATCTCCTATAACCCTATCCCTTCCCCTCACAATTCAGCAGTTGCCTTGTGTGGCTTTAGCTTAGGGCTTCAGCACATCAGTGTCTAGAGAGAAACTGTTCTCTCTCCTCCTTCCAACACCAAGCCTTGCTTGGTACACTGGTCCAGGAAAAAGTTAGGTAATGGGATTTGAATAGCCTGTTGTTTGTGCTTCCAAATTGGAATGTGCATTGACTTGTTCCTTAGGGTCAACTTTGGTGCCATCATTGCCAGTGACGTTTGTGAGAATAGCTCATAGCTCAGGATTTATTTATTGCTATAAGGGTATCCTACAGAACTTAGACACTCAGCTGAGGACCGAGCTGGCACTGCTGCTACTAATACAGTATTGTTTATGTAGCTGAGGTGATAGACTGCACCTATAAACAAACCACCTAAAGTCTGTCCTGGAGAGAGGGCCTGTACCTGAATCGATTCAACTCCCAAGGTATCCTAAGCCTTTGAACTTTGCTGTGTTTACTTGTGGGTAGTTTTCCTATCTCCGTATCTAGATATGAACAGATTCTGGTTGATGGATCATCAGATTCTGAGGGTAACAGGAAAGAGTGTATTCTTGGACTTGAGAGTCAGTTTTGAAGATTTGAGTTTGACTTGGTGTTTGTTTCATGATCTAGTTCTTTATAGTAAGCACTAGAGGCCTGGTGCCCAAATTTGTGCATGGGTGGGGTCCCTCTGGGTGGCTCTTACCTGCCGCTCCCATTCATCCCTGTCCCACTGCACCTGCTGCAGGCTCTCGCCCAATCAGTTCCGATCGGGAGAGGCTCATGCTGCTGCAGCAGCGCTCGCCAGCCATGAGCCCTGTGTCTGGCTCCCTCCCAAGGGGAGTGGGATCAGGCCAAAACTGGCTTTCTGACATCCGCCGAGTGGTCTGGGATTGTGAGAGGGTGCAGGCCAGGCCAAGGAACCCCACCAGTGCAAGATTAGGGCCAGAGAGGGACACAGGATGTTGGCCAGCTGGGGAGGGGGCCGTGGGAGGGCTCCAGGGCATGTCCAGCCCTTCTCACTCAATCCTGATTGGCCAGACCCCAGCAACAAGCTAACCTACCTGTTGGAGTGTCTGCCCCCTGGTGGTCAGTGCATGTCATAACGACCGGTCGACCAGTCGACTGTCTGCCCCCGGTGGTCAGGGTGTGTCATAGCGAACAGTTGAGTGACCTTAGCATATCATTAGCATATTACACTTTGGTTGAACAGTCGACCAGTCACCAGAAGACTGGACACTTAGCATATTAGGCTTTTATTATATAGGATGATGACTGTCTTGTATTAGATGTTTCAGGGTAAACCTGACCTGTTGGCTGTTTGTCTTGGGAAATAACCCAATGAAATGTATTATCAAACAATTTGATTCACAGCCCATCAGCCTGTCTTTGCACTGCAGTCTTCTGCATGGAAAACAAGGTATTTCATACAATTTCAAACTCTTCGTTACGATTTTTCTGTATTGAGGCTACCTGCATACATTGAATTTGTATCTTAAATAACTCGTATTTTTTTGCCCTTTCTTGCTTCAGTGTGGCACTCAATATTAACACATTTTTTTGCGGGAAATGAGTGAAATCGGATCCACCAGGGAGACTGTCAATAGACATGAGGAAACATACATTGGAACCTCCAGTTGGAACCAGCAAAAATAAAAATGTTTTACGTCGTTGTCATGTGTGTGCCGCTCATAAACTACGCAGTGAAACGTGGTACATGTGCAAGTTTTGTAATGTACCCCTGCACAAAGGAAAGTGTTTCGAACGCTACCACACAGTGAAGCACGCGATTTGGCCGGAAAATGCCCGATTACAAAGTGTTAAAGAGACTGCTTTTGTTTTTGTGCCATCATGGTGCACAGCCTTTCTTATCAAGGTTCTGAGTCCATTTTGTTGAATGAACAACTTCTTGCATTTCTATATCTCCTGTGTTTGCTTACCTCCAAAACATCTCCAGGTCCCTTGTCCTTCATCCTTATTCATCACGTTCAACCTCCACAAACAACATTTTCAGAACATTCCCTCTACTTCCTCCTATTCGTGGTCTTTCCTTACCCTTCTAATATGCATCCAACCCCTCCTGGACCATGGCAAGATCCTCATGGGTGCCCACATTTGATTGTGGGAAGTAGGATAATGTCCAGCAAATCTGCTTGTTGGATTCGTACTCTAATCTTAACTCTTTGTCAGTAAATTACAGTTTAGAAATTGCTTTAAAACACAGTTCAGACTGGTTGGTTCTAGTCAAGTAATTATTCTGCCTGTTGTTTTGTTTCAGATTTTAACAAGTTCTTGTGCTCTTGTCTAGAAGGCTTGAGCATGAGCGCAAATACCCGTGTTTCTAAGACGTGGTACATGAAGTGCATTGCTGGCATGAAACAGATCCTTCTCAGCCCCTCCTCTGAGCTGATTCTGCACAGGTTTAGTTGAAGAACTAGACCTGGTGCTCATAAAGGAGAATGCAAACTTATTTCTTACGACCGCACCATATTGTTTAAGCTACCTCAGTAACGTGGAGATTTGGGGCACAACTATGCAAGTCTTTGAAAAATTCCTAAGAGGGATATACATGAAAGGAATTACAAAGCAGCTTTCCACTCCAGCTGATGAACTAGTCATGAGTTTGTCTTTGAGACTCAGAACTCACCGTCATTGGGCCTGGCTCCTTTTGGAATCAACGACCCACTAAATCTTTACCCTTGGAACCAATCTGTGGCTTCTCTTTGTAGAAAGAGCCTGTAACCAAATGTACTTTCACATTCCCAAGCTAGAAAAAAAGACACTGGACACTGCTCCCCACCCCCAGCCATGCAAGAAGGGAGAGACTAATTTGCCCCGTCTATTTTGTTAGCCCCCTCCCCCCTCAGAATCACCAACAGCAAACTCTGCCTGTGAACCCCGTTATTGAAAATGATATGAAAAATGAGCAATAACCAATTAAAGGAAAGCTTAAAACGGGGCTTTAGGAAATCTCTGCCAATATGCAATGCACATCCTAAATTCTAGTTTATTAGCTGGCCAAAGCCGATTTATTCATAATCCCCATTTATGAAAATATTCTCCTGAGAAGCACTATATAATTACTTGCTTAGTTTATGTGGCTTAAGCTCTTATTACTCTAAGGCACCTCTTGTTATATGTGTGTGTGTGGGGGGGGGGGAAGATTGTTCAAAACACTAAGTAACTGGAAAATCCAAACCAGAGAAATGCCAAGTAAATTGCAGGTGGCAGGTGGCAGCCTGGATTTAGACATAGGATCTCACAGGCATAGAGTATCCATATTATTCAAGAGTCCATCTTTGCCAATCTAACCACACCGATAAGAAGTGGTTTGTTTCATGAGAGCATAAGCTTAGTATCTTTTTGTGTGTGAGAATTTCTAAGCATGTGAGTATATACTTTGCGTACTGTTTCTAAAAAGAGATCTCACAGTTTTTTTCCAGGGATAAAGATTTAGTAAGTATAGGAGTCAAGCTCATGCTAGCGAGAAGGCAAGACATTGCATGTGAGAAACTGATTCTCCAGTAGGGGGTGGCCCTCGCCCACGGCTGGGAACCTTCTGAGCTCTGTTCAAATGAACAACCCGATAAACCATTTTAATTGAATAACTTTTTCTCACAGAACATGTTATAAACTAAGACCAAATTCAAAGAGCATTTTAGAGTGTGCAAGGTATAAAGCACAGACCTGGTGCGTTGGGAGCAAGGGAGATGACCAAACCCTGGCCTGCTTAGGTGTTTCTCAGGGCAGCGTCCTTGTAGTTTGAAGAGCCTGGGCTGGAGAGACAGCTTGTACTGGGACCCACGTGCTGCCACTGTAGGTATGGGACCTTAGGGGAAGCTATGTCATCTTTCTCAGTGTTTGGGTCCTCATCTGTAAAATGGGTACAGTAATACCTACCACTTCTTCCACCATTACTGAAAACATAGACCTGTTAAAAGACACACACAGAGGTAAGCAATCCTATAAGGTGAATGTGCTGTGAATGAGGTTAGATACAAAGGGGAAAGTGATGCATTTGGACTGGGACCAGAAGGGACAGCTTTAGGGAAGAAGTGGCCTCTGAGCTGAGTGTTGAAGGTGATAAAATTGTTATGACCAGTGGGTGGAGAGGAAGCCTGTGAGGGGGATATGAAGCATTCCAGGCTGAAGAAGCATAAATCATTTTTATTTCGTTTCTTTCATTCTAAGATTGTAAAGCTCATAGTATTTCAGTCTCTTCTATGTATCATAACTAGTAAGTTTTATTCAGCGTAAGTTATACGTAGAATTTTCCTATTGGAGTTTGTGAATGTCTGAATTAGTTCATCTTGGATACTGTCACATTTCACATTTAACTGCAAGAATGGCAGACTATTAATAATTGTTGAAACTGGGTGATGGATATGTGATTAGATACATATCCAAACTGCCACTCCCTCCATTATCTTTAATAGTTATTTTTTAAGGCATAATTGGCATACATTGAAAGGTACAGATCTTGGCCATATAATTTTTGCAAATAAATAACATCTATGCAATATATTGTTCTGTCACAGTATTTCCACATCCCAGATATTTTCTTGTATCCCTTATCGTTATTTTTTGGCTAAGCCAAATGAATGTGTTAACAACATCACCAAGGTCTTCCATACTCCTAGTCATACTAACTTGTTGAATGTTTTCTTGGAGTGCTCTGACAATGCTCTAAGTAGAGCTCACTGGTTGTTGGATCTGTTACATCGCTGTCATTGTGGGATTCTAGTCCTCCACCCCGCTACTCCAGCCCCCATTTTATTCTTAAACTAATCTATATTTTCTCGGTATCTACAGCTTTATGTATGATGATTAATTTTTCCTTCTGTTTGAGTCAGTCTTTAAATGACGTTTTTGTTTTGTTTGTTGTAGGAAGGGTATGAGGCCCATGGAATCTTGCCTGTCTGCAAAGGTCTCGTTTTGCCCACAAGCTTCATTGACCTGGCTTAGACATCCAGAGTCAAAGCTGTGTTTTCCTTAAAACTTGGGAGGCTGTGTTTCCCTGTCTCCTGACATCACAGGAGCTGCCAAGTCTGACGCAGCTTGAGTTCTTGAAGTCCTGAGTTGGTCTCTGATCGCTTTGGAGGTCTTCCCTGTATCTGCAGGGGTGTGACAGTCCACCAGGACATGCCTCGCTGTTTGTCTTTTTCCCTTCAGCCTATTCAGCATCTAGCTTTTCCTTTCGATATGAACACCTATGTCCTTTTTCAGACCTGGGGCATTTTCTTTTATTCTTTTCTCCCCCTTGCTGTCTCTGTTCCTCTATCTCTCTTCATTCTTTCATATTTTCTCTCTTTTTTATTTTGTTCTGCCTTCTTGAAGCTCTCCCTGACATTTTCTTCTTAGCCTACTTATTAAATTTCTTTTCTTTCTAAAATCATTTGTAATTTCCCCAAACTCTCTTTTTTATTTTATTGTTTCTTTGATGTGTCCCCATTTTTATTTCATGGCTACAATGTGTCCTTAAATACCTTACAGAATATGAACCGAATTTGCATTTTTATTTAGATTTTTTTCTGTTGATTGAATTGCCTGTTTTCTCTAGAAGCATGGGCTTGTGTTTTCATCTTGGTCCCTTTTTGTGCTGTCTAGTGATTCGCAGTATTTTTTCATGTGCGTTAATGAATGAATAGAGGGATGAATAAGGAGATTTCTATTTGAGGGATTAATTTTCCCTTCTGTTTCTTTGCTGGTTTTGTGCTGCATGAGCAGGAGGTCTGGGAGATACAGTCATCAATACATTTAATAACATGTTGATCCAAGCAATTTTTACCTTAAAGCACTTCCTGTATACCAAAGAAATGGCAAAGTGATCTTCTAAAATTCCAAGAAAGATTATTGGATTTTATATTCATATGAAAAGGTTTGAGAACTAAGTTTAAAATTGATGGTGTAGCCCAGCCAGTGGTTGAGCATTGACCTGTAAACCAGGAAGTCACAGTTTGATTCCTGGTCAGGGCACATGACCGTGTTACTGGCTTGATCTGCAGTAGGGGGTGTTCAGGAGGCAGCAGATAGATGATTCTCTCTCATTATTGATGTTTCCATCTCTCTCTTTCTCTCTCTGAAATCAACAAAAACATTTTTTAATTGATGATGTAAAGAATAGCTAAGTTACTAAATTGAAAATTAGGGCAATCCAAATTAACCAGGTTTATTAGACTGAAGGATGTGCATAGGTTTTCTCTTTAGTGGTAAATGTTGCTCACTCTTTGGTCTTGTTCTGCTCTAATTGGGTTAGACGCCCATGAGCCCAGAATGTCTCATTCGCCATCTGAGGCCATTTGCACACACCCCGTGTGAAGGCAGCACTGCCTGACACATTCGCCCTGTGCGGGTTCCTGCTCCCGCTCGCTGACATTTGCTGGCCCTGGGCTGAGAGGGCTGGCCGGGCTGGCTCGCCTTCTGGCTGGCCTGCTGCGCAGGAACAGCTGTCTAGGGGCCAGCGCCAGCTCCCAGGACCCATCACCTCAGGAGCATTGGCCTGGACACAAGAGGCCTGGGGGCTGCCAGATTCCAGCCCTGGTTCCAGTTCGCACTTTTCAGTAGCTGTGCATATCTGACTCAGAGGGTTTTATAAGTGCCACTTAAATGATTTAAAAATCCACCTCAAAGTGACCTTACGTGAGCTCGTGATGAGTGAGGGCAGGGCAGAAGCTAAGCTGTGTGGGTGTCCAGTGAGGCCAAGAATCATTTCTCTCTGACCCCATCGACCAGAAAAGGCAAGGTCTGACCTGGAACTCTGTGCTCTCCCTCCCCCGCCAGCGTGCTCTGAGTCTCAGGTCCGAGAGATTCAGATTATTGTGAATTCTTATTCTTACCGAACCCAGACTGGGTGAGGAGGCCTCAGCACAGCCCCCGAACTTGGTGATTGTGGATAAAAAGACCCACCAGTATCTGTTATGGACTGAATTATGTCCTCCCAGAATTCATATGTTGAAGCCCTACCCACCTAGGACCTCAGAACATGACTGTATTTGGAGATAGGGCCTTAAAAGAAGTAATTGAGTTGAAATGGGGTTATTAGGGTAGGTCCTAATCTAATATGACTGTGTCCTTATAAGAAGAGAATAATTGGACATGGAGGAAGAGAGAGAGGTACCAGCACCTGCACAGACAAAGGAATGGCCATGTGAGGACACTGCGAGAAGGTGGCCGTCCGCAAGCCATGGAGAGAGGCCTCAGAAACCCAATCTGCTGGCCCCTTGATCTAGGACTTCTAGCCTCCACAGCTGTGAGAAAATACTAGTACGTTTGTGTTGTTGAAGCCGCCCACTCGATGGTGTTTTGTCATAGCAGCCCTGGAAAATTAATACAGAATCTTTAGACAACCAATTCTGACTCTCCCCCTGCTGCCCTCAGGGACAGAGGAGGGAGGCACACCCTGGGGCCTGGGAGAGCAGCCCTGATCCTGGATTCTAAAACCTGTCTTTGACTTCACTGGTGCTAGCAGGGCAAGATTTTGACTAATCCAGCCCAGTTTGCAACAAATTGACATCAAAGTTGGGTAGAGTGAGGGAAACCAGAGAGACGGTAACTAGGAGAACTTCACAGGTGTGTGAGGAGAATGTTGTGTAGGATGGTAGCTGAGATTTGCTGATAAGCACCAGTTGTCACGAGTGAAGGCAACAAAAATCTGGAAGTTCTGGTTTGCCAAAGAGCCTGGCACCCCAATAAGCTGTTGACTTCCCAGGCTGAAATTTGAAGCCTTTTGCTTCTTTTGTGCAAAGCCTCATGAAAGAGACCCTCCTTTTCCTTTTATCGGATCCTGTCTCTTCAGTGTTATGTTATTGAAAGGAGTTTTTAGGGGTGAAACAGGCAGGTTTAGGAAATTTTAGGAATTAAGGGTCCATGGAAAAAGCACAGGGCTACAGAGCTGCAAAGGGTGCATTTCCTTAGAATAAGGGAGCTGGGAGCGGCAGAAAATATACATTTACAAAATAAAGGAAAGGAAGCCCCTCATTCAGAGAGGGAAGAGGAAAACAGTAAGGGAGAAGAAGGAGGGAACCTGACATTCCTCACATGAGGTTTGAGCTCTGACCTGGTTGTAGTGACCAAATCAGAAGGGATAGTGACCAATCAGAGGGGATATCAAGGCATAAAGATCTGCAGCTTTTATAAACTGGAGAGAAAAGGGACTCGGGGTGACTCTCCCTCCCCACGTCGGAGTCTGTGCTTATTTCCCAATAAATCCCCACCGTTCACTATACCACCCTTTGTCCGCGGTTTCTTCAACTCCACTGAACAAGACCCGGGACCTTGCTGCACAGGCAAAGCCACGCGTTCCAGTCCAGCCTCCCCATGTCATTGTCATCGGCAGTGTCATTGGAACACACGTTCAAGGGAGATGACAAATCAGCGCTTCACCTTCTCCCCGTGTCTTTCCAGGTGGGGTCTAGGTGCCTCTTCCTTGTTGAATAGGACCTTTTAAGAAACGTCGTTTTCCTCTTTCCCAGTGGAATTGTTTTTCTTAGGGAATTCCATTTGCTTGACATTTCTGTCTCTTCTGCGTGGTTTAAAAGATGAGGGCAGGGACCTGTGCATGTTTTGTCACTGATAGCTGCTCTTCTCCCTCTCAGCCTTGTCCCAGATTGCATGAAGGCAGGCCCCGTGTCCTATTCTGCAAAGCAGACCCAGGCTGGGCCTTTCACCAGAATATGTTGTCGGACATGCTGTGTGCCTGAGAACGTGTGGCATCTATGTTATTGGGGCTTGATACCATCCCTGGGACCACACCCCAAACAGAGCCGGGTGCACTGGCCTATCACGCCATGCAAATAGCAGAGCTGAATGTTGGCAGGCAGAATTGTCCTCCTCAGACATTCTGTGTGGCCTTTAGGCCAAAGGGACAGAAACTTCAAGCAAATTGAATTCCGTAAGAGAAATGATTCCATGGGGAAAGAGGAAAATTGAATTTCTTAAGCGGTCCTACTCAATAAGGAAAGAAAGAAGAACCTACACCTAACTCGATATTCCCTAAACTCCTCTGGCTTTACGATTTCTCCTCTTCAATGCTGTGAAATAAATGATCTCGAGCATCCCTTCTTGCTGTCTCCTTCCCTAGAGCAATGTATTCCAAACTCCGCTTTGCGGGAAGTTAGTAGTTGTGCTGGGGTCGGGGGCTTGCTGGTCAAGTAAACTTGGAAAGTGCTTCTGACCTTATCCTTTTAAAGTTACAGGGCACACATGCGCAGTCAGGTCTCCGAGAAGACCACAGTTCAGAAACCTGTTCAATGGTGTTTAACCAAGCATTTCTCAAGTACAGGTGCCTATGCAACTTGCAGCATTTTTATGTGTTAAGTGTTCTGGCTGGCAGTTGCTTTCCTGGGGTTCCGGGGTGCATGGTGGTATAAAGACTTCTCCAGGTTCCTAAGATGACTGTGTTGCCTCAGGTGAAGAACACAGAGCACTGGAGGGGTATCATTGCCATTTGATTAGGAAATAGCTGTGCATTTTTAAAAAATATATTTTATTGATTTTTTACAGAGAAGAAGGGAGAACGATAGAAACATCAATGAGAGAGAAACATCGATCAGCTGCCTCCTGCACCCCCCCCCCCCCACTGGGGATGTGCTCGCAGCCAAGGCACATGCCCTTGACTGGAATTGAACCCGGAACCCTTGAGTCTGCAGGCTGACGCTCTATCCACTGAGCCAAACCGGTCAGGGCATAGCTGTGCATTTTAAGCCATGTTTAAGCAGTTGGTTTCTGGAATCTAATAAATTGCCAATCTAATTATCTCTGGCTCAACCAATAAGTCAAATTTAGGGGACCATGACTAGGAATAAACTCCTTCATTGGCTAACTGTTCAAAAAGTCACTTTCAATATTGGATTGCCCCTCTCACCGCCCCCCAACCCCCTCCCCCTGCAGTCCCCTCTCTCCTGCCTTCCCTCACAGACCGCCCTGCCTTGGAAGAAGCCAGGAACTGGTGCAAGCTGCTTTTAAACTAGAATTCTGTATTAGGCCCTGAAAATAGCTACAGCACTACGCGTGGTTTCTTCTCTCCCCTTTCATTTCAAATCAGGCCTGAATGATAATCTGAGATTTCAAGGGAGTAGGAAAAATTGGCGTCCATTACATCCAGAATGAAGGCTTAGGGGATAAAAAAACGCAACTTATGAAGACTCCCATTCCATCCTATGGTAAGAATCCCGAGACACGAACAAAAACGACTAGGGCTAAAGCAGGGACTCGCTGTCAGGAGAATGCGAAGCATTAGGCGCAATCAGGAGATTTCAATAAATGCAGCGGGCCTTTGGCAGCCGCCAGCCTGGGACAGCTCTGCAATGCCAAGCATGTTATCAACGAGTCCTCCAGTCGTGCGCCTTCGTCTGGCGCCTGGCGCTTCGGCCAAGTCAGGAGGACCTTATCAGGGGCAGAAACTTCCAGGCAGTGGCCTGGCCTGGAGGGGGGAGGCAGAGAGCCATGAGTCTGGCTCTCCCCAGAGCCATTTCAAAGTAAAACAACAACAACAAAAAAACCACCCAGAGAGAAAGAGAGGAAGCTGGGAGCGTTCCGTCGCTCAAACTGCGTATCTAAACAATGCCACTGCATAGTCTGTCAGTGGGGAGACCGTGGGAGCTGGGACTTGCGTCTTTATTGCAGGAACGAAATGATGGCACGTC
Organism: Murina feae; assembly: GCA_004026665.1. Lineage (NCBI taxonomy): Eukaryota > Metazoa > Chordata > Mammalia > Chiroptera > Vespertilionidae > Murina > Murina feae. The sequence continues at coordinate 66,354 of PVJC01000290.1, read as the reverse complement.
CAACGATGCCAGTTTCCATCTACCTCTTAGCCGATTCCTGTCTCTGATGCTGGAAATATTTTGTTCTAAGTGTCTTCTCCCGTTTAAACTGTGTCTTTACAAAGCATTTCCAGTTTGCAAAAGCTCCAGTGTTCAAAAATAACCGGGAGACACACACTGGACCGTGGGTGGCGGGTAATCCAACCCCGCGTCGGGCATTACCAGCCGAGGGAAAAAATGCCTCTTTCCTGAGCCTTTCCGGATGAGGTCATTGTTTTCAAACAGCCGGGGCCTCATGGAAAAGGACTCAGCGCCCAGGCCTTGTCTCACACCAGCACTTTGTCCTGGAACAACTTCTGAAGCCACGATGGACAGTCAGGGTGGTAGTAAGAGGCAACTCCCTGCTCACAGCATTTCTGTTAAACCCCAGTATTAACGAAGGTAATAAAAAGCATCTGGTGAGACGGCAATTCATTAAACGAGAAGAGGAGGCAGGAGGCATGGGGCAATGCATCCTTTTCTTTCTTTGTCTCGTGTGTTTGTGTTACTGTGACCAAAATCTGGGTCCCCGGTGGTGCAGAGTGGAGGAGAATCCGAGGTGCATATGGGACATGTTGTGAGAGCGGCCTCCAGGCCGGGTCTTACAGGTGTGTCAGCAGCCGCCACTGCGCCCTTTAGAATCAGGAGGAGATGGAGGGGGCAGAGAATAAGGGTTTGTGGGTTCTGTACATGAGGAAGGAGCTAGCCTCATGCAGGAAACTCCTCATTCTTCCTGAGCTAGATTGTGGCACACACCCTCTGGGTGGCACACCCCTCGCTGGAGCCCAACTCAGCCCACAAACTCCTGGGAGGCAAGCCAGGGCCCCACCAAGCCTCTCCCTTGAGGAGTGGACGCCGTCCTTCCGTGTGCCAGCCCCTAGTGAAGAACCCTGAGGTCCCAGGTCTGTGCACGCCCATGCCCGGGGAACCGGCTCAGCTCATGGACCCCGAGCCTGCTGTTGGGGACGACCAAGGTTTGAGGGCCCATTTTGTACTGTCTGACATAGGCCAGGTCTTTCAAGATGGGAAGGGATGCAGGGGCTTGTCTGTTGGTGAAAATGATTCTTTGCTTATTATCATATGTTCACTCTCTGACCTATGTATGTGCACGACGCATATGTGTATAAAATGCGTATCTTGTATATCAACATATTTACAGACAGCATGAATATAATGGGAATTTAAAATGGACATGGCTGTTTTGTAGCAGGAGTTGGGCTACATTAGTTACATGTAGGCGGCTTATAAAAGAGCCCTCAGTGGCTGTGGGGAAACCCCTCTGATTCTGTTTCTGCTCACCTGCTCTTTTTCTCACTTCCCTCATTCCCAGGACAGTACCTGTGTTAACACAGCTTTGCAGTGAATTCTTCCATCCCCCTGTGGATGGAGTTTTGTCTCCTTGGGTGGGGCACACTGGGTGCTTTGTTTGAACTTGGACGCTGCCCCCGGAAGGCTTCCCCTACAGTTGTCTTTGACAGGCAGGTTCATTCCCTGCGGAGGCTGGCTGGCTGCAGGCATGGCCCAGCCAAGGCCTGAAGGCAACACCCGGCCTCAGAGGTAGCCCAATGCGGTCTTGCTTGCCTGTTCCATCAGAACCAGCAGACTGTCGATTCGTGTTGTTTCTTTCCATACTAGGATCCTTGGGATAAGAGATTGTACCTTATTTTGGTTTCTGCAAAGTAAGCTGGTAGGTAACTCCACATAAGGCAGACGGGCTCTGTGCCCTCTCGCCTCCACTTCCGAGTGCCTACACTTCTCCATTCACCAGGACAGAGCCCAGCTCTGCCTTCCCACCCGGGACTGTAGGGCTGGAGCCCGAGTACGCCGCGCAGCACATGCACACACTTGTTGAGAGGCACAGGAGCTGGGGGTTGGCACACTCTACAGCTGATGAATAATTCATGGTGGCTTCTCATGCCATAAAAGTCTCTCTTGAAAATGGATGTTATTTTGAAAGAGGATGGGGATTGAAAAATGTGGAAATGTGCTTTCGTATTTGTTGGTCTGCCTCCGTCATGTACTGGGAAGACAAAAGTTGACAAACATCAGAATCATAAAATTTAAAGCTGACAGTAAGCCCTGTGTGGGCAGGGAGCCAAGAACTCCGCCCTGAGTATTCCCTCCCCTGTCCCTTTCCAGGTGTAACCCCACCTGATCGTCACAAGAGGCCTCTGGGTTCCTGGACACTCTCCTGGCTCTCCCGGGAGATAGACTCTGAATTGTAACGGTGGCCGGTGCATGTTAATTAGCAGTAATGTATTACTTCCTGGTAGTTTGAGTTTGGAAACTGTGATTCAAGGGCTTTTTCTAACTGAAAGGGTCTTAGGGATAAAATTAGAATATCTAATGATGTCCATATGTCTATTTGAATGCATTTGAAACCTTCTGTTTCCTTACACTGTAAAAGGAATGGGTTTTAGTTTTCATTTCCAGAATAGATAGGACAGGTTTTGAAAAATCCTACATGGCAGAGAGATTATAAGTTATACATCTATCTATATCTATCTATGCATCTATACACCTATACACTTATATCTATATCTACATCTATATCATCTATAACAATCTATGTCTATAAAGAGACATATCAAAGTGGAAAGGCAAGAAATTTTATTTCTTTTCTCTGCTTTTTACTACTCTCCCGTTTTCCACTCCATGGTTATATAGTTAAGGTATTTGAAACCTTTCATTTGCTGCCAGCTGGCACCTACGGGAAGTGCGTCCCTGGAACACTCCACAGTTTACTTGAATCTCAGTCATAATGCCATTGGAAATTGGCACATTGTCCAGGCACACCTTATGTTTAAAACATACGGGGTTTAAACAATACTCTGCATTGTTTTAAAAGTATTCTCCATAGGGAATATTGACAAAGCATCTTAATTATGTTTTTTAATAGATGGATATTTTGAAAGGGTATATAATGAATAAGTTTGCCTGTGCTTAGATTTTGTCTCTTATTCTCGTGGCTGCGTCCCTGATGCTTTAAAGCAACCAAGATCTCACCGGCTCACCTATCCCTCTTTAATGAGAGCCCATCCTCCGGTCCCCCTCCTGCCACACCTTGAAGGCATGAGCTGGTCGGTTAGATGACTATTGGTGTCAGACTTAGACTCAGAGATCCACTACCTTCTCTAAAGGATATGCTTAGAGTGAGTCTTTACGTACAATTCATTAAGGCATATGAGAAACCAGCCTTCTATTGTATGTTAAAATCTAACTGCTGACATGTACTTCTCCATCACTGACATACTTTAAAGGTTGGAGTGGTAGGTAGGGAATTCATTCAGAATATGGGAATTTAACAAAACTGGTCTCTAAAGGCCATTCATTCATTTCTAAAAAAGAGGAGGGGAAATGCAATGTGCTGATGTGTACTTTTTAGGTTTCATGTGAGAGAGTGGAAGGCTGGACAGGTTTTTTTTGCTGTAACAGCAGTTACAGCTGCCACTGCAAATGAGCTCTGCTAAGGTCGGTGACCGGCGGGTCAAGTAGAGCAGGGCAGGGCAGACCAGGGCAGGGACATGCTGAGGACCACTGAGCATCGGGTTTGGATAAAACAGTTAACAACAGAACAGGCCTTGTTCAGCCCGTGGTTTAGCGTTGACCTATGAACCAGGAGGTCACGGTTCGATTCCCGGTCAGGGCACATGCCCCGGTTGCAGGCTCGATTCCCAGTCGGGGGCGTACAGGAGGCAGCCTATCAGTGATTCTCTCTCATCAATTGATGTTCCCATGCCTCCTCCCTCTCCCTTCCTCTCTGAAATCAATAAAAGTATATTTTTAAGAGAAGAACAGGCCTTGAGAGTGCCTGTCGAGTCTCCCTCCCCCACAGCCAACATTCACAGGTTCCCCACACCAGGCTTCCTTGACGACCTTAAGGGAACAGAAACTCCCCAGGCCCAGAATCACTCCCTTTACGATGGATGGGAACCGTATCTCGTGCTGGCCTGTAAAGTGGTGTGGTTTAGAGCTAGAAGGTGGAGTGGATGCACCCCGCTCTTAGGCAAACGTCACCCTGAGCACGGTGCTGTTTGATGGGAAGCACTATCAAGTAGGTAGAACTGTAATTGCTGATGTAAGGGGACGTATTTTCCCCTTACACGATGGGGTGGAGCTATTTGATTGATAGGACGCTCACCCCATGGACTAGTTTAAATGGTTTAAATGGTTTATTCTCCCTGATTTTCACGTATAAGGTGTTTCTGGCTATGTGACTACTCACGTTGCGTCTACAGGTCCCTGACTTTAATTGCCCATTTTACTTTCGGGCTCTTGGCTCACCCACGTCTCTATTATTATTACTCATTATTACTGTTATTATTACTACTTTAAAGGCACTCTCACTGCAGTAGTCTGCCTCTAATTGGCAGCTTCATCAGGGAGGGTGCACTGCTGTGTCATGGAGCCCTCCTCGGACTTGGCATTGGAGCAGCTCTGCCTGGTGTTAATTTACGAAGCATCTTTCCACAGGTGGCAGGCATTGAGCTAGGTGCTGTTCAGAACACATCTCTGTCACTTAGAATCTATAACCTTGGAAGGATCCCTGGCCTGTATGTGCCAAAGATGTGCTGGGCAGCTCACCAGCACGAGGCGTTAGGAAGGACCTGGGCGGGGTGAGGAGCGCAAGGCTGGGGACGCAAGATGTTCCCAGGACTCTTCCTGGGTCACCTAAGCAGGTTGGGATGCCAGGAGGGGAGACCTGGGGCTCCCTAGGATATAGATGACCCCACTGGCTTCATGTGGCAACTCTGACCACAGGTCACTTCGTACCATGGCTCCAGCATGAGGGCAGGGGGCCCCTGGTCCTCAGGACCCCTCTCTGCCCCTCCTCACTGCCAGAGCCACAGGGATTGGGGATGTGTTTTCCCCTTGCTAAAATGATGACTCTGGTGAATTTCAAAGTTATCTTCTTCTAATATCTCTCTATATAAAAGCCTAATATGCACATTGTCCCCTTGGGAGTTCCACCAAGAGACCAGGAGTTCAATCGCTCGCTATGCCATGTACTGACCACCAGGGGGCAGCGCGGAACGATGGCTGGAAGGCCCTGATCAGCCCTGATCACTGCCAGGGCTAGAGAACCTACCCATGTATGAATTTCGTGCACCAGGCCTCTAGTAACCGTATAATTGTGGGCTTGCAAAAGGAAAGCATGTTCTTTCTGAACACAATGTCAAGCTCTTGAGTTCTAGAGACAGAGAGGTTTGGTTCACATCTCAGCTTTGATACCTACTAGCCATGTAACCTTGGGCAAGTGCCTTAACTTCTCCAAGCCTCAGTTTCCACATCTGTAAAGTGGAGCTAATAGTAGTATCAACTTTATATGCTTGAGAGGATTAAATGAGGTTGTCTAAAACCCCTTGGCACAGTGCCTCGCCTGTGGTAATGAGTGGCTTATGTAATTAGCAATTATAGTTCTACCTCAGAAATCCAGACGCTTCCCAATTATTTATGTTATTGCGTAGTGCTTTGGAATCCAAAGTCTTGATTCAACTTTAGTTATTTCATTTTAATATGTATAGCTTATATTGCTTACTTTTTATTATACAAATTGTGATGGAATAAGCTTTTATTATAAAAATTTCAAACACAATAGGAAAAGCAAAATTCCCCTGGCCCACCTTTCAAATGTAGGGAGTAACTACTATTATTGATTTCAGTTATTCATTTCCTTTTCATCAACGTAATGCATGCTCCTAGTTTTAAAAGTCAGTGTCTTCTCCCATGAGTGGGAGACAAAGGAGTGAGTGCCAAGGACTCTAGTGTTTCTGTCCTGATGCTCTGTGATGACAGGAACTGTGGCATGTCTGTTACACAATGTGGCCTTTCTAAATGGGACATTTGACCTTCTTATCTGGCATGATTGAATAAACTTGCAATCTATTAAAAGGTTAAAAATAGATCTAATTTGCCCTGTGTGGGGGAATAATTAATAGTGCTCGAGAGAGGTCTGGTAAGCCCCTAGAACAAGAGTCAGCAACCTTTTTCGGTAAAGAACCAGATGGTAACATTTTAGGTTTTACAGAATATATTATCTATGTCACCACTGCTACTGTCCCACCCTTCTTCCCCCTCTCTCTTTCTAACCCTTTAAAAATGAAAAACAAACAAACAAAAACAGGCCCAGTCTTAGCTTGGAGTAACACAAAAACAGTGTGTGGACCATAGTTCATTGATCCCTGCTCTAGAGCTAACTAGAGGAGCAGGGTATGGAATGAATGGTCAGATGCAAACGGTTCAAATGCTTGAGGTCACTACTCCCTGTCCCTGGCTTAATCATCCACTAGGCTGTCGGCTCCATGAAGGAAGAAAATGTCCACGCTGTTCATCACTGTATATCAATATCTTTCTAGTACGGTGCCTGACACATAGACACAACAAAAATTTATCAAATGAAAAACCAACTAGTACTGTAAAGCTTGTTTAGAAAATGGGTAGTTCCTTGACTCATCCCCCATTCCTAAGTGCAGCTCTTTGTCCATCTACTTCAATGGTTTCCTCTGATACCCGACACAGGATGGGTGTGGAAGGTTCCGAGTGCAATTCTAGACTTCACACTTTAGACGTTACCTATTGTGAAGAATGTTGAAGAGTTCAATCCTAATCGTTTATAGTAAATCGATAGATCCATGTCTACAATGAGAAAAAAAAAATCAAGATGGCCATATAAGTATCTTATTTAGAGAGGTGGCTTTAAGTACCAGGATAAACAGCCAGAAAGAGTTGAAGGAGGTTGCTGCCTCTCTTGGATCCCACCTCCACATACAGGGAAAGGGATGAGGGACCTTCCAGGTTGGCACAGCACCTCATGTCCTCTTCAGCGTCATGGAGGGTTGGCGTCCTGGCAGAGAGAAGGGGAAGGGAAACGAGACTTAATTCTTTTCCCTAAAGACTCAACCCACCGTCCTCTTCACTGTTTTATCTTTCCTCTCTGCCTTCAGCCGGTCCCTGCAGCCTCCAGCACCAGGCCTCTCCCTGCTTGTCCCAATTGAAATTTCCCTTCTGGGCTAAGTTTCAGCCTTTCCCTCTTTGCTTATGTCATTCATGTCCAAGATGTCCAAGCATCCACCTGCCGTAAAAAGCCATAAACCATCCCCCCCCCACCCCCAACCAGGTGCGGCCTGACCGCCCCGACCATTAACGCAATATCCTGGCATCCATAGCTCCCAGCGTGGGCAGCACCCTGGGGGGTGGAAGCTCCATACATTCCAAAGACCACTTCCTCCTGCCCAACCCCTCTCCTCCCTTACCCGCAGGCCTTAAAAACCCAGCCCAGTTTGGTTCCAGTGCGGCCTCACTTCTCTCCTTCCCTTCCGGGAGGGGGGGGGGGGTGTTGTGAGCCCGTCCGTTTGCTCCTAATAAAGCCTGGATGATTTCCATTTAGCTCCATCTTTAATTCTTCGAAGGCTTAACAAAACAATTCATTGACTTCCTAGCTCCAAAACTGTGTCTACATCTCTTGTCTAGAGTTGTTCCTCTCTTGCTCTTTGGGGTTTTGCTCAAACACGGAGACAAACATGTGTTTGCAACACTGTGTCTAACCAGAAGCTCCAAGTTGCTGTAGATTTTGGCACTCCATTACTGTCTTATCCTCTAATTATCCCGCACTTTCTTTTATCTCCTACAACAGAAATATAAGTTCAGTGATGTTAGAAACTCTGATTTTTATATCTTTCTGAGATCTCAGTAAGGATTAGTTAACTTTTTCAGTTTTCTCTTGAAGCTTCCAAAAAAACATGCTAGCAGTCTTTTCAGACTGGTACTCTTATATTGGTTAGCTATTGCTGCTGCATAAACCATCCCAAAATTCAGAAGCTTAAGGCAGCATCATTCTCATTTCTCATGGGCCCGCCAGGTATTCCACGGTCAGCTGCTTTAGGCTGAACTGGTGGGCAGTTTGATGGGCTTACTCTATTCAGGGAGAGCTCTGCTCCACGCATCTCTATCCTCCTCTTGGAACCAGCAGGTTAACCCAGCCATGTCCTCATCACATTGATGCAGAAGGTCAGGAGGTCAAGCAGAAACATGCGTGATCTATTGAGTGCTAAGCTCAAAACTCCCACACGGTCACTTCCCCCTTCTTGTACAGGCCAGAACAAGTCACATGGTGAAGCCCAGTCTCAAAGTGGGAGGGGATTGTGGAGTTCCTTGGCAGAGGGGTTGGACAAAAAGGAGGTGATAGATGAGGGCCACTGATGTGATCTACCATACTGTCTGTGCAGTAGCAGTAGCATTGGCGTGAATGAACACTTCCTGAGACTCATGTCCAGTTAGGCTGACGTTTTTCATTTTTTATTACAAAATATTAAAACTGTGACCCTCAGGGACTTTACTAACCATACTCGAGGAAATGATCTCAGATGAACCCAATGAATAAGATGTTTATAGAGCAAAAAGCTCACAAACAGAAGATGTGAACACGTTGAGTGACTAGCCTGAAACTAAGTTTTTCTGTAAAGAACAAGATAGTATTTTAGCTTTTGTGAGCCAAATGGTCTCAGTTGTGATTATTCAACTGTGGTTGTAGCACAAAAGCAGCCATAGATTATACATAAATGAGTGGATGTGACTGTTCTATTAAAAACTTATTCATAGCCCAGCCAGCGTGGCTCAGCGGTTGAGCATTGACCTATGAACCAAGAGGTCGAGGTTTAATTCTCAGTCAAGGCATATGACCAGATTGCAGACTCGATCCCCAGTGTGGGGCATGCAGGAGGTAGCTGATCAATGATACTCTCTCATCATTGATGTTTCTATCTTTCTCCCTCTCCCTTCCTCTCTGAAATCAATAAAAATATATATATTTTTAAACAACACAAAAAACTTATTTTTAAAACCAGACAGAAGAAACTAGTTTATAGACCACTGACCTAGAATATTGAAAAGAAGAAGAGTCCATTATTAAAGACTTTTTGAAAAAGGATCAATGGTTTCAAAGGCAATGAAGATTAGCTTAACAAGATGTGTGCTAGAGGTGAAGTCAGAAAACTATATGGTCATTCAATAGATAAATGTTCCAACAGGTTAAGGTGCTTCAGTGAGGATGAAAACTCCCCTTCAAAAATATTATTTGCTACAGATTGTTTCTGAAAGCCTGTTTGAAAACATGTTTACTGAGAATGTTAATGTTTTTGTTTAGCTGGAGAATGAGAAAATAAAAAGATTTAGAAATAAAATGAAAGAAAATACCTAGCTAAAATGATTTGATTTTATGCCACTTAAAACATTTTATTTCACTGGCGTGACCTAGATTTATATAAGGAACTAACGGGAATTAATAGGGATGATTTATTTTTAAGTTTTTAAGAAAAAATATGCAGGATTCACATGGGTATTTTTCCACCTTAGTTCTATTTCATGTAGATTCTACTTAGAAATCTTCATGTTCCCCCATATTTGAAGATAGGGGGGAAAGCTCCGAATACTGTTAGAACATAAAGGGGTGGTGTTTTATTTGCTAGAAATCATTAATTTCTATTTATTCAATTACAGTCAGCTTATTGTCCAGAGCCTGCACTTTAGGTTTCTTCTGAGTAAGTCCAGATGCATTTGGAGTATCGCTTCAGGAAAGATGGGAATGAGGATCGCCCCTTGGATAAGAGTCTTAATTCTATTAAAAGCTTTCTAAAGCTTCCTATTTTTCTCTTGGTTTTTCTCTCCTGATGGAGATGTCAGAATACACACAGAAAGGGAGTCCGGAAGGTATTGCTTCCTGCCACTCCCCTCCTCCCCCTCATTTCAGTATTATTTACTGAGCTCCTCCTGGCACAGTAACTGAGCTCACTTGTCACTGTTAGGACCTGGGGATGCAACTAGGAAGGAGGTTGCTATGATTCTTCCTTTTGTGGTGCTGAGGGACTGGCAGCAGCCATAGGCAAGTAGATCAGAGTGTCAGTCAATGTTCGGGGGTCCCAGAGGGAGGAGCTAGTCTCCTCAGACATAAGAGGATTTTTCCCAAGGTGCCTAACCTCTCTCTTGGTTTTAAATACATATAATTAAAATAAAACCACACCAAAAAAGGACTTAGAATCCTCCATTTCTAGGCATTATGCCTGAGGTTAGCAATAGAATTAAAAGGAATTCTTGAGAGTTTTTGAGAACACAATAATTAGAAAACCCCCGAGTTTCTTGGAAAAACACCATTTTCCCAGGTAACATAATCACGTAAATCTACTCTCACTATTACTGATTATCTCCTTTTTTTAAATCTGTTATATTCATTATTTGTTCTTCTTTTCTTGAGAAGTTCTCTTTCCTCTATTTCAGCTCATTTATCTTCTTACTGTTGTGTGTTGAATTGTGTTCCTGTAAAATATGTTGAGGTTCTAACCCTCCTTCCCACCACCCCCACCCCCCGCCTGTGAATGGGACCATTTTTGGACAGAGAGTCTTTGCAGATGATCAAGTTAAAATAAGACCATCAGCATGGGTCCTAATTCCATGCGACTAGTGACTTTATCAAACATGGAAATGTGGATGCAGAGACAAAGATAGATGTGGAGATTTAGGGAGGTAGCCACGCAACACCTGAGGCTGCCAGAGGGGCGGGGCGGGGGGTGACGGGGGAGAAAGTGGGGAGGCAGGCTGGAGAAGATTCTCCCTCACACCTCTCAGAAGGCACCAGCCCTGCTCACACCTTGATCTTGCACTTCTAGCTCCAGAACTGAGAGACAGTGCATGTCTGTTGGTTAAGCAAACCCATTTGTGGTACTTTCTTAAGGCAACAAAATGAAAACACATATTAAGTCATTGTAAGCATCCCAGGAGCTAATGTATGTAAATAAATAGGAAGAACAGTGTCCTATAGTATTATTTGTCTTACAGTGTAGGTTTCAGCCTGACAATCACCAACAGGGGGCCATCCACCAATGATGACAGCTCTTCAATGACGGTGGGTAGGCGGGTACCCTGGGACACAGGAGCATCTAGTTCTCACCAAACAGACAAGGAGGACTTGCTACCATCATGTGGTAGCCATGACGAAAGCCTCGTGTTCACAGAGCAAGAGCGCCCCAGAGAGGGATTAAGTCAAGGATCTGCCAAGAAACTTCCCAAGATCCAGCCTCGCCATCAACTTCCTGATGCTCTGTCTCTTTATGATGAAGAAAAACTTATTTTTAGTCTCTTTATGACTAAATTTCTTCATATAAATTTCTGGTTTGGAAGGTTTCAGCAGTGTGTTGCTTTTCTAGCTCCTTCACTTTCGCAGCTGCATTAGGAATCGCAATAATTAAGATAGCTAAAGTTTTTGAGTGCTTATTATGTGACATGTGCATGTTCTGTCTTTACCTGTCATGTTCTCTTCTTTAATTGTCTCAACAAATCTGTTATTATCCCATTTTACAAAGAAGAACATGGTAGCTTTCAGAAGTGTCTTGCCTAATAGCATGGCAGACTCAGACCTTGAACCCAAGTCTAATTGCAAAGTTTTTTTCACTCACTACCTCTCAATTCCATGGACACAAAGTGACAAAGAACATGAGATTTTTTAATAGTTTAAATGTACATTTAAAATAGTAACTACACAACTTCTTCTCCAGGATTGAAACCAAAGATGTATACAGAGTTCTTCATAAACCATGGTTTGCTCATCAGCTAACCTGCTTCATCTTTTTAATTTTTCCCCTCTGAATACATCTGCCTCAATTTTTGCCCATAATACCTCTTTTTTTTCCCAATAAAAATTTCAAAGCAACTATAGGGATTTCATCTTTAATGGAAACAAAAAAAGAGTCAAATAAATCTTAAGCACCTACTGTTGGCCAATCATTGTAGTTGGAAAAACAGTATCTATGCTCTCATGGTGCTCCGTACAGGGCTTTGAAAAGACAGACATGACACAGGTGGCTGTATCATTGTGAACTGTGGCAGCATGAGAGACTATTTAGTGTAAGAATCCATCTAGGTTGGTGCACCCAGGCAGGCTGCACGGAGGAAGTGACATGTAGGCTGGAGTCTAAGTGATAACTAGGAGTGAACGTGACAGTGATGGGAGCCACACAGGCTGCCTGGCAGAGGGAAGAGTGCACATGAGGTCCCTGCTGACGTGAGAACATGGTGCGACACAGTCCGGGACCTGAAAGGTGGCCCCTGTGGCCGGAGCTCAGTGAGTGAGGACGGGGGCTTCAGGAGCGGAGGGCGAGGATGCTTTGTCGCCCAGGTCATGATACGAGGCCTGAACTGTGCAAAGACCAAACACTGAAGGATTGCAGTGCAGGTTAAGGTGTTAGAGGTCTCTTGAATAAAAAGCGATTGCAGTAGATCTGAATGGCCTGGTGGTGTTGGTGGAAAGATTTTTTAAAATTGGGAAATAAAAGGAAATAGGGCCCAGCAGGCATGGCTCGGTAGTTGAGCATCAGCCTATGAATCAGGAGGTTGTGGTTGGATTCTCAGTCAGAGCACATGCCCAGGTTGCGGGCTCCATCCCTGGTGTGGGGCGTGCAGGAGGCGGCTGATTCTCTCTCATCACTGAGGTCCTATCTCTCTCCCTCTCTGAAATCAGGGCACAGGGCCCAGGAATGGTCCCACACACTTTGATTTACAGCAGAGGAGCAGAGAGGACGGGTTCTTCTCTCACGGGTGCTCACGCCCTTGACTGTCCATCTCACACGCTGCACAGGTGTTACACTGAGACAGAGCACAAACAGTGAAGCGACCCGGCTTCTTGGCTAAAACACAGGAGAATATCTTCAGAACCATGGATTAAACAAAGATTCCCTAAACAGCGTCTAAAGCAATCATGCACCATGAAAGGAAAAGCATTACTAAATTGAATTTTATTAAAATTGGGAGTTGTTCATTAAAAGTCATCATTAAGAAAACGAATAGGCAAGCCACCATCTAAGTAAAGGAAGGTAGTTGCATTATGTCGGTCTGAAAAAGTACTCAGATCTAATGTATCTCAAGAACTCCCACAGATCAAGAAGAAAGAGGCCGATGAGCCACACTTCACAAAGGCATATACTTCACAAAAGAGGATATCCCACAATGCCAGTAAGCATATTAAAAAGAGTCTCATCCTCGTTAGTCATCATTAGAATGCAAATTAAAATCCCAATAAGATTTGAGTAACCATTATGCATCTGTCAGAACAGCCAAAATTAAAAGGATTGATATACTAAGTATTGATGAGGATGTGGAACAACTGGAATTCTGCGACATTGCAGGTGGGAATATAAAGCACAAATCAGGAGAAAAGAGTGTGTGTGTCTACTTATGGGCTTGTATAATAACAGTCCTGGCCGTTTTATTCGTAACAGCCTGAAACTGGATAAACACAAGTGTTCCCAAACAGGAGAAAGGATAACTTAGTTGCAGTGCATTCTGTCAATGGAACTTTCCGCAATAAAAGCAAAAACTACTGATAGGACAACATGGATGAATTGAATAGGCGTCACACAGATGGAAGAGGACATACTGTGTGAATTGTCTTGAAGTTCAAAAGCCAGCAACACTAACCCACTCTGGTTAGTTAGAATACGGGTGAGCTGGAGGGAGGGGGTTCAGTATTGACGGGTACAAAGGAACCTTCTGGGGTGTTAGGGGTGTTGTAGGTCTTGATCTGGGCGGTGGTTAAATGGGAGATTTGTGAACTTTACGGCATATAAGATACATTGCAATGAAAAAGTTAACACTAAAAATAATTACAGTAATTTTGGATGATATGGTGGTATGTTTCCTTAAACTAGAGTCTTAAGTTGCATAGGTAATGTGGTCTGAACTACATAAACAATTTCATTCTTTTTTTAAAAAAGAAAGAAAACGTAAGGAAGAATTAACAGTGGTTTCTGGATGGTAGGCTTGTGTTACTTCTATTTCTTTACAGTTTCCAAAATTTTCCCGAACGAAGTGTATTAACTTCAATATCAGAAAATGAAATAGAAGAAACAGTAGCCGAAAGATATTTGACATAACTTGACCCTCAAATAGAAATCAAGTTTGAAATTTTAGGAATGAAGTAGCAATTCAGAGAGAAGCAAACTCTGGGGCTGTGAGTTGGGAAGCTTTGTAGAGTGTTAACCCTAAGAGGGGGAAGGGCAGCATTCAGGGAGGATGTGGGGGGGGCGGGGCGGGGGAGGAGGGGGCAGTTGGTCAGTTAACCTGTGTGATGTTTCCATGGGCCTGTGTTCCTCAAACTGCCTTTGTTTCTGTTGGTGTCACAGAGCCTGTGGTCCTTCACACCTGTGGTTACTTTTTCTCCAACTCTAACATGATCGTTTTGAAGCCATTGGTAAACCGTATTCTTAAAGAGCTCTTTTCCTACCCGTGTATATTGTCAGCCCTTGCCATTTGCTCTGTTCTCTATTTTGAGGCTGCCTCCCCACCACTGCATGTCTCCATATGCCACTGGGAGTCTAAAAATTAATTGTGCCAAGCAGTTCTCTCCTCTTGGAAAAGAAATAAATAAAGGAATCTCTCTCTCTCTCTCTCTTTCTCTCTCTCTTTCACACACACACACACACACACACATACACACACACACCATGCTCCATCTGTCCCATTGGAGACACCCACCACCTACTTCATCCTGCTACAGGCTATTTTTGTTCGCTTTGTCTTGAGAGCCTCAATATTGGATGCCTTGAAAGATCACTTTGGTTCCCATCAGCAGATAGAAAGCAGAGAGCTGTGTTCTATTTTATACCTAGGACAGGGCTGTTTGCAAAGCCATGCTCAATCAATGCTGACGGAATTGCCTTCGTACACAGCGTGGGCATTTTTCCTGAAGGGTGCACGTCCGTAATGATGAGGGAGATTGTGGAAGGCCTAGTATGCTTTAGGATCCAATTTCCCATTCTCTGCAAACTTGTATCCTCTTAGCTGAGATTAATTACTACATTTTCACATTCCCTCTCATGAATTGAAGCTTTCTGTGTGTTTTATTTAAACTGCTTCTCTTCTTGGCAGGCTGAGTAATAGCATTATGCTGTGTTACTGGAAATTTTAATCAATACAACGCATGTGTCTTTAATTAGAATGCTAGGAAGTACTGCTGAGTTGCATCATTTAGTTAATGCAAAAAGCAGAGAAGTTCAGGCATTTGTGTACAGGCGGTCAGTTGAGTAAACTGAGTCTAGTGGGCAATTTTAGTGGGGTTTTTTTCCCCACGGAAAACCTAATGAAGTGTTCATTTTAAGGTCTGATGTTCATAAGGGTTAGAGCAGCACCTCCGCTGAAGCAGACACAGAACGAGGGAGACCACCTTTACTTTCAAGACGTTCATGCCCAGCCCGGCCAGTGTGGCTCAGTGGTTGGGCCTTGACCTGTGAACCAGGAGGTCATGGTTTGATTCCCAATCAGGGTACATGCCCAGATTGCGGGCTCAATCCCCAGCGAGGGGCGCGCAGGAAGCAGCCCCTCAGTGATTCTCTCTCATCATTGATGTTTCTATCTCTCTTTCCCTTTCCCTTCCTCTCTGAAGTCAATAAAAAATATTTTTTAAAAAGTTCATGCCCAGTGATTTGCCTTCCCTTTCACCCCCTCCCATGGCCCCAGCCCATGCTTTGGTAGACATCTACCATGGTGACTTTTCCCCTGAGACCCAGAGCAGCATCCCCAGCTGCTGGACACCACTGCCTGGATGGTCTGATGACACTGACACTTATTATCACCTCTAAAGGTACTTCAACGTCACCTCTTTCCACCAAATTCTTTTTCCCCCCCTATGTGTCTTGTCTCAGTGGCTGTACTTTTCCCATCCCAAATACTGTCCCCTCCAGGCAGCCCCCCAGATCATGGCCTGCCCTAGTCAGTGACATGGTGCCAACCCTGGTTTGCTTTGAGACTCCAGATGTAGGTATCGTATTTGTTCTCCTTTCTACAAGGCCATGAAATCGGTGGTTCCCATGGGGTGATAACTCGGGTTATGCTGTATTGCATAGTGGAGAGAAGTTATGGTTTTCGCCTTGGGGGAAATGGGAGCGGTAAAATTTAATGGAAATGCATGGCTGGATGTCAGAAACATGCTGTTCAAAGAAGTGAGGGCAAAGGGGTAGATACTGGATAGTCCTATTGACGTGAAGTTCTAGAATGTGCAAAAACGTGAGAGGGATCAGAACAGGGGTTGCCTCTGCTGTGGGGCTGGGGTTGACTGAGAAGGAGCAGAAGGTACTTTGTGCAATGATGGATGTGTCCGGTATCTTGATAGAAATGTGGGTTACATGGGCAGATGCATTTATCAAAACTCACTGAGCCCTGGCAGGTGGGCTCAGTGGTTAGATTCTCAGTCAGGGGCACATACGTGGGTTTCAGATCCACTGTAAAAAAAACAAAACACCCAAAAACAAAAACAATGGAAAAAATACCTCTGGTGAGGATTAACAAACACATACACACAAAACCTCATAGCTGAATTGTAACCCTAAGATTTATGCTTTTCACTCTGTAAATTATACCTTAATTTCATAAAAGAAACAAAATTAAAGAGAAAATTTGCAGAGTAATATGTATAATAGTATCCTACTACTGATTTAAGATCAAAGATTAAATATATTACAGGTATGCCAGTACATAAAACAATACAGTGGAGGAAAGATATGCTCCTGTATTTGTGACAAGAAAAAACAATGGTAAAATTTGTCATTTGTGTGGCCCCGCCAGTGTGGCTCAGTGGTAGAGCGTCGACCTAGGAACCAGGAGGTCATGGTTTGATTCTAGGTCAGGGCACATGCATGGGTTGTGGGCTCCATCCCTAGTGTGGGGTGTGCAGGAGGCAACCAGTCAACAATTCTCTCTCATCATTGATGTTTCTATCTCACTCTCATTCTCCCTTCCTCTCTGAAATTAGTAAATGTATTTTAACAAAACAGAACTAAAGCAGATTTTTTTTAAAATTGCCGTTTGTAAGTGCTGCAAGTATCGTACATTCGGTTGTTTGGGAAAACACGGCCACTCCTGCAGTGGTTCATAGCAGCAAGGCCATAACTCAAATCCAGCTTTACAGATGAGAAGGTGGGGATCATTTACGTAAGCCTTCCAATCCTTCTAAACAATCCTTTGCACCCCACGGCCATCCTCTGGTGCCTGCAATGAGTCACAACTGTTTGGTTTGAGCTTGGAGGGTGGGAGGGTTTGCACCACAGGCTTGAAATAACTAAACACTGTCCCAGACTGGCAGCCCCCGGGCCTTGGCAGGTCTGTGAATGTGGTATGTTTAGGTTTTTCCGTGGGCAGGTGAGGGTGGGGGTGTGGAGTGTTTTTTGAATGCTTTGCAAATGTTTGATACGTGGGAGATTTCGCATGAAAACCAGAACATCTGGCAATACTTGGCTCGCATTCCAAAGTAGCAGTCATTGCCTGGGTCTGCGAGGTGCTGCTCCTTTAAGAGGAGGACGTCCTGTGCACATACCCACCCGACTGCAGGACCCACCGACTGCCTCAATTGCTGTTTGAATTGCTGTGTTCAGTCCTTGGAGCATTTGAATCGCAGCCTTTGAATTAACATGTATAGGTACCCTCCCCCCACCCCCATGTACCTAAAACCACTGAAGGCTCGAGTTGGGGACATCACAGATATCCTGTCACGGTGTCAGTTTTACAGAGGAGCTAACCAAGGTTCGAATAAGTGAAGAACTCATGTAGGTTGTTACCCAGTCGTGAGCAGCAAAGCCAGAGCTTGAGTGACATGTCCTCCCTCCAGAGCCCATGCGTTTTCCCACCACGTCGTTCTCCTCCGTGTGTTTTTGACCGTGGTTTCATCTGTTATTTAGTACTTATATCTCAGGTTAGTTAAGTTCTTGTTGATTTCCTTATGCTTTATTTGGGTAGAATAATCTCCTGGTCTCCAAACTCGCTTGCTTTTGTATCCCTAGTAGCAAAAAAAAAATTTTTTTAATGCATATTTATGTAAATTATTTACTGACAAATAATACACTTGCACTCGATTAACAGGATATGCACTCTAAAGCATACACGTATTTAAAATGTTAGAGAATGAGATTTTATATATACGATCTAGAATTTTCCTCCTACGCTGCAGTCGATAACCTTTAAGGTATTTTGATGCCCGATTTTGGCGACCAGTAGAAGAATTGAAGCCTGGACAGGATTCTGCCTGACGGCGTCTTTTCGATCCGACTCCCAGTTTTATAGCCAATAAACCGTCCCTTCCAGAACAGGGGATGCGGCAGGATGTCGCCAGACCAGCTGGACTAAGGAAAGATGAGAAAGTTCTGCTTAGTGAGAAAAGCGGTTGCAGCCACATTCAAAACACCGTGTTCTAAAACCTCCTCTAGGCCTGCCCTTCTTCAAAATAGCCAAAGCAAGGTCTTCTGTTCATGGGACAACCTTGGGTATTTGCCTTTGGGAAGTTCAGGTTCTCTTTGAACATCTAATTCTGAGTGTGGGTTTCGTTCCCAGGGCAGCAGTGTCCTCCCAGGGTCCATTTCTCAGTCTGAGATGTGGGGGTGGGGAGGGGGGAGGGGGGTGCCCATGCAAAGTGCACCACCATCTCATCTCACAGGACTGCGCCACGATTAACAAATTGGTGGCTATAAAGCACTTGGACGAACTCGGGTGCAGAGAGAGGCTGTGGACGATGAGTTGGTGTGAATTGCATTTGTGGGCTCGAGTGCAGGGTTGCCCTGGAGTCCTGACACTAGGAAAGAGTAGCCGCGAACAGACTGTTGGGGGGGGCATGCTCTGTGCTCTTGCTCTAAGAGGTTACCTGTGGTGTGTGTGTGGGGGGGGCGGGGGGATCGGTGCTTCCTCCTAAGTCCTTGTCTGCGCTCCCTGACCTCTCTCTCCTCCCAGCATTGTGTGGAATCCGAATAAAGCTTTCTTCCCAAGCATCCTCGGTTTGGATTTTCCTCGCTGCCTTCCCCTCACCCCCTTCTTTTCTTAGTGTCTTTTCTTCAAGGTCCAGATCAAACAGCATCTTCTCCACAATCCCGCCGGCACCAGGCTGACAGTCTTCCCCCTCATGCACTTTCCTGATATCTGAGCGTGGCCCTGAGAGCGCAGCAGGGGAACAGGTCCATCCCCTCACCCCACCCCCACGACTCCCTAGAGAGCAAAACATTCCCTGGTGCCATTGCTGGGAATATAATAGAATGCATCAAGCTGCCCGTGCCACGTGTGTGCCACACGCCACCTCTCTCTCTGACGCGCATTTCCTTTCATGAAGACAGAAGATGAAACGACCCCACGCACCCTACCCAGGTCTCGACACCAGCCCCAGCCGTCGTTTACTGCTGTATAAACCAGGGTGGCACCTAGCAAACCGCACCGTAGTTCGGCGCATCCTCACCACGCCTCCCGCTCATGCACGCGCTCCTTGAGGCCCCTCATTCATCACGCAGGCAGCTGGCACCTGTCCTGGCATGTTGCCGGCACTCAGGCATGTTTGCTCATGGAGGACATCGCCTTTAAACAGAGGGGAGAGGAGCCCGGCACGGACTGGCACGGGGCTCCTGTGCTAGTCCATGTTGGCCCGATACATTTCTTGTGACCGTAGCTACAGGAAGTTCCTCTTTGATGTCTAAGTTGAAGTCCAGAAATTAATCTCAAGAAAAGCCCGGCCAGCATGGCTCAATGGTTGAGCATCGACCTATGAACTAAGAGATCACAGTTCGATTCCTGATCAGGGCATGTGCCCCGGTTGCAGGCTCCATCCCCAGTGTGGGGTATGCAGGAGGGCAGCCAGCCGATCTGTGATTCTCCCTCATCATCAATGTGTCTATCTCTCTTCCTCTCTCCCTTCCTCTCTCTGAAATAAATTAATTTTTTTTTTTAAGAAAGAAAGAAATGACACCAGTGAGCAGTGTCCTGATGGTGACACAGTCAGGAAATGGATGATTTCATTGTTTGACGTTTTCTGGTGAGTTGGCAGTCAACGTGGAGGTTTGCCAGAGGGAGCCGTGCTGTTCGGTGTTGCGATGGGTGGATTATAAATACTTTCCCCGGTGCCTCTGGAAACGCTTTCCTCTGCATTTTTCCTCCTGGGAGGCCGGCTGGAAGCTGAGCAGCGGGCGCATGCACCTGCTCGGCAGCCAGCACCCCCATCAGCAGAGGTGGGACAGGTGCTGACGCAGGGGTTTCTGGTCTGCACTCAGCTGTTCGTCCTGCCAGCAAGGATGGCCTATCTCCTAGTGACCACGCCCTGGGACTATGTCCTGTGACCACAGCTGGCCTGGGCCTCCTGGGCGTGTGCCTGTCACTTGTGCCCTCTAGTTCAGTGGCACTCAGCTGTAAGCTATGGCCAGTTAGAGGCTCATTGTATCCTGCAGCCACGCGTGGGAACGGCGCTCAGCCCCACTGGCAGGGACTGTCCATTCTCCTCGCCTATTAGAGCAGTGCCTCGTGGCCAAAGAGTGTTTTGACTTCAGTATCTGAGTTTTATGCAAATATTGGGTACTCATATTTCACAGTCACTTCTTATGGCGAAGTGTCCATCCAGTTCTCTCTCAAGGCGCTGAGCACCTAGGATGGGTGGAGTGTCCTCTGTGAAGGAGACAGGTGACCAAGGCAGGCCTCCTGCCCTTCAGGGCACATCAGTTAGCGGGGGGGATACGACAGCCAGCAGGTAACCGTGTGACAGGCAGGATGTGGCAAGTGCCACGGTAGAGCTGCGGTTCTGGGACAAAAGAGGCAGAAATTGACTCCAGCAGGAGTGATTCTGGAAACCTCGATGGAGGACGTAGCAGCTGAGCAGCCTTTTTAAAGGACAGGTGGAGCTCAGCCAGAGTGGCTTAGTGGTTGAGCATTGACCTATGAACGTGGAGATCATGGTTCGATTCCTGGTCAGGGCACATGCCTAGGTTGCAGGCTCAATCCCCAGAGTTGGGTGTGCAGAAGGCAGCAAAATCCATGATTCACTTTCATCATTCATGTTTCTATCTCTCTCCCTCTCTGAAAGCAATAAACACCCCCCCCACACACACACACACACATTTAAAGGACAGGTGGATTTTCAGAAGGATCCAGTGGGAAAAGATGAGGAATTTCAGGAAAAGTGAAAGGAACCTGAAAAGGATTAAGGCAGTGGTTCTCAGCCTTCCTAATTCCGCAACCCTTTATTTAATACAGTTCTTCATGTTGTGGTGACCCCCAATCATAAAATTATTTTCATTGCTACTTCATAACTGTAATTTTGCTACTGTTAGGAATCGTAATGTAAATATCTGATACACGGGATGTATTTAGGCAACCGTGAAAGGGTCATTCGACCCCAAAGGGGTCGAGACCCACAGGTTGAGAACCGCTGGATTAAGGGTTAGGGAGTATGGGTTGTGCTCAGGGCATGGAGATGTTTCAGTCACTGGAGGAGCCCACAACCTGGTGGGTTGGTGGGTTGTGACATGCGGTCAGTGACAGAGCTCTGACTCCATGGGGCAGGTCCATGGGGGATGTCTGCGGCCCTCCCCCCATGGAGTTCCTTGAAGGCCTTGCCAGCGTGGCTCCCGTTGCCACGTGGTGATCTTGCCCATGGAGAGTACTGCCAGGGAGTAATCTGAGCCACTCGCAGTCTGTTAAACTAATTATGCTCCCATCCTCAGAGTGCCTTGGCGCTCTGATCCTGAGTGCTCAGCAGATTTGATGTAGCATCTGAATTATTAATGGGGACGATGTGGAAGAGGGGGCTTGGCTGCATGTTCCATTTTAAGCAGGTCTTGGGCGGGTAGCATTCCGAGAAGAGAGGCCACTGCTTGCAGAGTGATGGCCGGAGCAGGCCGGCCAGAGGAGGCCTGCCCCGACGGGAGCCTGTGCCAGTATGCTCAGAAAATCACTGCCTGCTTCGGAGGGATGGGTAAGACCCCCTTAAGCATAGGCCTCGCAGAGGAGGTGCCCTCGGCTGATGATGCAGCCGAAGAGAAGAACTAAGTGTGAGGCTAGCTGGTGGCAGGGAGCAGGACTCGCTGCTGTAGTGGGAGCCCAGGCATCCTTGTCTGGACCCCTTCCTCTGAGCGCCCCCCCCCCCTTGGAAACTGCTGTTTCTCCGCTTAATCTGTGCTGCTCAGCAGCGAAGATCGTCCTGAGGATTGTGAGCTCTTATTTCACATGTTGTCGATGAGTTTGCTGAGTTCTTTGTTGCCTCATTTCTGATTAAAACAAAAACTGAAAAGCAGGTAAGCCCACGGTCACTGGTGAAGCCACAGGCTCTAAATTCAGACCAATTCCTTATCAAATTAAATCCTATAAAGATTCAAATTCTAAAGGTGGACACTGTTTTCTCTCTTAATATTTTTTCCTTAACCAGTAGAAGACAGATCCTAGCAGGTGATTTAAAGGGGAAGGGGGATAATTGTCTTTGTGGGAGGGAGGACTCAAATCATTACATAGAATGAAATGGAAGTCTTCAGACTTCATCCGGGGAGAATTGCTATGGGGATGAACCTGTGCCTGGAGAATTCAGAGCACAATTAAGGCATTATCCAGCCTCTGAGCCCTGCGTAGCCACCAAATGCCTGGCTCTGAGGTGGAGGTACATTTTATTATTGAGTTTCTGTAGCAGAAACTCAGCGAAGGTAGAGTGCCAGGGCCTGTCCATGGAGTCGAAGTCCTCTGGCGAATCCGCTTGCTGATGGTTTCTTTTCACAGTGTATCGTAGGTGAGCTTGTTTTGCTACAGCAGAGCTATTTCTGATGAAATATGCAGAGCAAAACCTTGGGTGACATTCAGCACTGTAATTAGCACTGGCTTTGTAGTGTAGTGCATCGTGATATCTTGTTGTATATATAACCACATAGACTGCCACCAAAACCACGACACAGCTTTGTAAGTGCTGAGACTATGATTTTATGTGGGCTGTTCATGCAGAAATGGACGAAATGAGTCCCTTGGTGCCTGGCCCCCGTGTGGACACATGTGGGAGACAACCAATCAACGTGTCTCTCTCACATTGATGTTTCTCTGTCTCTCTCCCTCCCTCCAATTTACTCTCTAAAAATCAATGGAAATATATCCTCAGGTGAGGATTATCAACAACAACAAAAAGGAACTAGTAACAGTTGGAGTAAGCTATCCTTTCACTGCTTCGTCTGTCCCACAGTAGTATCTGCAGAAGAACCTGATGCATGTGGTAGGAACCGTCCTAACCCAGGAGTCAGGAGACCTGGCTTCATTGTGGACTCGCTGTGTTGTCATGGACAAGTCACTTAGCCTCTCTGAGACTTATTTTCCTCGCCTCAGAGTTAAAGGGTTGGAGTAGATCTGTGCTTCCTGACTGTTGGTCCTGGTCTGGGGAACTTTGAGAGGTATAAGCTCCTGGGCCCCGCCCCCAAAGCATCTCATTTGGAGGTCTGAGCTGTTGCCTGCAATTTTGTATTTTTCCAAAGCTCTGCAGGAAATTCTGGTGTGCCGTGATGTTTGGGGACTAGACCAGACTATCTTCGAAGGCCTTTCCAGCTCTATAATTCTGTTCTGTTTAAAGAAAATTGTGTTAGAACACAGTAGCCCAGTGACAGGAGAAGGGGTAAGATTTCACTCTGACTTGGAACAATTGTGTGGCCACAGACTGTCACATACTGTGCTTCGCCTCACCGAGTGGCTGTCGGAGGGTAAATGCTTCTTAGCAGGGATGTCCTGTGTATGTCGGCACTCTAATTGCGTGAGGGTCCTGCTGGCTTGGAACTTGGTGAAAACACCCAGCTGCCTATACGGTCATTCTCTCTCCATCACGTGACTCCACTAGAGTCCGCAACAGCAGAAAACCACAAAACAACGTTTAAGAATATCACTCGCATCGGATTAATGGAATGAGGCAGGAAGACTTTCATGGCATGACGGGGATGGGTTTCTCTCTAGAACACGGGAAGGACTGGGTTACTGTAGCCTGGAGCTGCGTTTGTTGTTGGTGGAAGATGAAGAACTTCCATTGAGGTCTTTCTTCTGTGAGACCCGAAAGGAAGCCTCAATGTGAAAGAACTTGGAATTACGATCTTGATGGTTTTCCGGTTTGCATTTTTATTTTTACTTTCTTTTAATCTTCACCGGAGGATATTCTTTTCATTGGTTTTTAGACAGAGCAGGAGGGAGGAGGAGAGACGCAGAGAGAGAAACATTGTTGAGAGAGAGATACTTCGACTGGTTGCCTCCTACATGCGCCCCAACTGGGGCAGGGATTGAGCCTGCAACCAAGGTATGTGCCCTTGACCGGAATCGAACCCATGACCCTTCAGTCTGAGGGCCGATGCTCCAACCACCGAGCAACACTGCTAGGACTGGTTTGCATTTTTAGGTTTTATACAGTCGAGTCCTATTCCCAGTACTCTTACCAGCTGATATTGAATCTAGGAATATTTGCAGGTGTATTCTCTTAGATAGTGCCTCTTGGTCTGGATATGAATCTGATTTTGAATATGCTCTCCTGTCTCAGACCGACATAGTCTTGGGTTTCCGGTAGCAGCTGTCATTACACCTGACCTTCTGCGTATAGGGAGCCCTAAGCTCTTGAGGTAATCGCTTAAATTCATCTTCCTTAATCTTCTTTGCTGGGCAGTGAGAACTAAAACAATAAGGAGTCTGTAGAGTTGTGGGGGAGCACAGCTGCTTGGGATCCTGGTGTCTGTTTCTCATTTCTCTGGAGTCCGTGCCAAGATGCCCTCCTTGCTCGGTTTAAAGTGTCTGGGGAAATTGTGCAGCTCTGAGAAAAGCAAGGTCGCCTCCTCTGAGAGACCCAGCTCCAGGGGCTCGTACCGGAGGCTGGTGGTCAAGGATGTGCGTGTCACTGGGAGCCCCTACCCTGCGCACAGGCGTGCCACCATCACCCACCTGCTGTTCCTACACCCTGCGGTCTACTGCCCGTCCCAACACTTGCTTAGCAACTTCGATCCTCCGGGTAAGTGAGAGAGCCCACTCTGGACATGGCTGTGTGTTTTCTGATTGGCTTAATAATAAAGGACTATCTAGAACCATCCTTCCATAACATATTCTTCCAAGGAAACACGATTCTTAGGTGTAATTAATGGGGTGAAGGTGGGAGGAATGGAGACTAACTTAAATACAGCTAGGGAGCTAAATTATGAGGATGTTTTTGTCCATGATTTATAGTCTTAGTAATAAATGTGTCTCTTTCCGAACTTGTACTAATAATTGTCAAAGTAGGATGGGAAAGAAAGATTTTTAACGATAGATGCTGTTCTTTCATGTGGCAGCAGATGGATGGAAAAGAAATACTGAGGGCAGCCCATTGACATGAGTAAAAAAATGGCCTTGACATGAGGAAAGAATGGCCTTGACATGAGGAAAGAATGACCTAAAGTTGAGGTCTAAACTGTATCACTGCCTCCAAAAGGCTCATCTTATGAAATATCTACAAAGAAAAGAAGAGAAAGGGTTTATAATGGTGAAAGAACGTGTTAAGGCTTCTTTTCAATGAAGCTCATTGAAACGTGGTCACCAGACCATCTGCCTGGAAAGAAGTGGGGAAAGCCCAGGCTTCGGACAAGAGGGACTACACCTGGCAGTTCTCAGACTCTGAAGTTATAATGGTGCCTTTACTCATGATGCTGACACCACCCAACCACTCACTCCTGGTCAAAATCAGCGCCAGAACTAGTACAGGAGGCAGGAGGGTCTTAGACATGGTCCCTACAAACATGTGAAGATGAGCCACATGGAGAGCAAAACAGCTACCATGCTAGGCAGCTAGGAAGGAGGGCAGGGTCAGATTAAGGTTAAGTGAGATAAGGGAGCTAACCTATCCAGGGTGCTTTGTGTTTTTGTGGGGGGTTTTTTTTGCAATTAATTTTAACAGCTTTATTGAGATATAATTCTTATATCATGCCCATTTGAACTCTGTAAACTCTGTGTTCTATGTATTCATTGATATGTGCAACCATCACCATTGTGAACTTTAGAATATGTTGTCTCAAAGAGCCCAGCCAGTGTGGCTAAGTGGTTGAGTATTGACCCATGAACCAGGAGGTTCACAGTTTGATTCCTGGTCAGGGCGCATGCTTGGGTCCCAGGCTCAGTCCCCAGGGTAGGGCATACAGGAGACAACATGATTCTCTCTCATCACTGATGTTTCTGTCCCTCTCTCCCATCTCCTTTCCTCTCTCTGAAATTAATAAAAACACTTTTTAAAAAAGAGAGAGAGACAGACAGAGAGATAACCTGTTCCTTTTAGCTACTACTCCAACCCCACCCCCACCTCTCCATCTCCACCCTCAGCCTTAAGAAACCACTAGTCTGCTTTCTGTCTCAAAAGATTCCCCTCTTCTGGACATTTCAGATGAGTGAAATCATAGAATAGCTTTTTGTCTAGCATGTTTTCTAGGCTTATTCATATTGTCGCATGTGCCAGTACTGCATTCTTTATTGTGGTTAAATAATATTCCATTGTCTGGATAGACCACATTTTGTTTATTCATTCATCAGTGGATGGACATTTGGATTGTTTCAGCCTTTTGGCTGTTGTGACCATTGCTTCTGTGAACATTCATATATAAGTTTTTGTGTGGACATATGTTTTCCCTTTTCTTTGGTGCATACCTAGGAGTGGAATTTCTGGGTTACATAGTAACTCCTATGTTTAACTTTCTGATGAACCCCCAGACTTTTCCAAAGTGGCCACACCATTTTACATTCCCACCAACAGCAATAAAGTTTCCAAAATCTCCAAAATCTTGCCAACACTTGCTACTATCTGACTTTTTTATCCTAGCTGTCCTAGTGTGGCCTCTAGTGGTATGAAGTAGTATTTCATATCTGGCTGTACTGAGCTTTCACTGGAACAGGGAGGGGCTGGCTAGTAGATCGGTGCTAAGGCAGGACAGGACACCAGTCCAACAAGGCTGGTATTGGCAGTTATTTGGCTCTCTTACTCCCCATCAGTCTCCACCCTTTTTAGGGGAGCTCAGAGTGGGATGGAGAACACAGGACTTCTGCCCTTGGTCCCCTAATAAGCTACCCTACCCTCGTTCAGAACCAGTTGGCCATGCCTATTGCAATTTAGGGCACCTCTTTCAAATGGTGGTTTGTACACTGGCAGATACCTAAAATTCTTTACTGAGAAAGTAGAGGTAAAAACACAATTAGAGGTAAAAATTAAACATTCTATTTCCACTGTAGCTAATGCTTTATTGTGAGTGAGTTTGGTGCTTCTACTGAAAGAGATTCAAATCAGACTCTTTGGAATGAGCTGTTGATGCTCATGAAAGAGATAAGGTCCGCCCATGGGAAAAGGCAGGAAGTCAAGGGAAGACCAGGTAAATAGTGGTTGGATGAGAGTGTGCTGGACAAAAGCTTGTCAGTAGTTTCAATCACAAGAGAACAAGAGAATCAACAGTATCAAAGAGAGTCCTGGGTAAAGGGAAGGGTACCCACCATTGAGATATCCCTATCTTAGTGGAGGCAGATAAGGAAATGGAGGGGATTAGTTCAGTGTGTGGCTTTGGAGTTGGACATTCCAGAATTTAAGTCCCTGTTCTTCTGCTTACTAAATGTTACTTGAGGAAGTATTATCTCCAGGTCATGGTTGCCCCATCTGTAAGGATGCAAAAGAATGCATACCTTATATGATTGCTATGAGCAGGTCTTCCCCTAGGGTCTATGAGTCCCTAAGCTATATTCTTTATGAGGCCCTTGTATTGTACAAATAATTTGAGTTGCTCCAAATCAGCGTGCAAACCAGCTAATCTTACTCTACTATGGGAAAGAAATACTATGGCAGCCTGAGAAAGTGAATGTTCACTGGACTCCCCTCCTGAACTTGAACTGGCTCCAGGGCCTGCGATAACTCATCAATAGGAACCCCAGAGCTGCTCAGGGCACCTGGTCAACCTTCTGCCCAGCATAGGAGAGATGTAGAGGGTCATGAGAGAGCTGCCTAGACAGCACTGCCGGCCCCCGCTGGTCCTAAGAAAAGGACTTAGACATTTTGGAGGAAGGTGCAGTTTGGGGCAGGGGCCCTGCTTGCCCAGGTCTAAGGGAAGTATTGATTATGAGGATTAAATAACAACATGCATATCAAAGTGCTACAGCAGCACCTACATGCATCCACTAACTTTTAGCTACGAGAAAAACAATAAGATAGTTTATTACTTTTTAAAAAATGATTTCTATTGTTTGCCTTTTTTTACTGTTGTGTTGCAGTAGAGGTCCCCCAGGACTGTAAACCCAGCACAGGAAGTGGGAGTCCCAGGAAGTGTCTCCGTGTGCTCGGAGCATCATGTTTAGGACAGGGGCTTGGAGGAAGCGCACCTTCCTGCAGTCAAGCGTGTCCTGTGCTCGCTCGTGGAGCTGGGAATATTCAGGAGCAGCTCCTGGCAAGACACTTGCGGGGGGGGGGGGGTGTATTTGGCAAAGGCCCCCTGCAGCTGCCAGAAAGACCTCAAGATGCCACGCTTCCTGTTGTTCTCAGGGCTCAGCTCCTGTCTGGGTTGTGTGGGGCTCCGTGCTTTTCCCGGTGCCCCGCCACGAGTCTCTCCTTTGTCAAGCTCAAAACAACCCCTGGAAATCAACAGGAAAGGAACTGTTTTCCCCATTTAAGAGCAAACAAGGAACTGACAAGGAGCTGGGACATGTAGAGGAAGCAAATGTATCAGGGAACATAAAAGAACAGCTTCTGCACATGGACGTAACCCTCTCTGCCTGTGGATGCAGTACCGATCTAGAGCAGTTGTCATTCATGGAGGGCCTGCTTTGCCTCCAGCATTGCACCAAGAGCTTGCTAAGTGTCCCCACTTAATATTCCTAATAACTCAACAAGCAAGCACGCCTTGCGTTTAGTCCTCCTTTTACAAATGTGGAAACGGAGGCATATGCAGTTAAAAGTCACACAGGGAGTCAGCGAAAGAGCTAGGCTTGGACCCAGGTTGGCCTGACACCCAAGTTCAGGAGCATAAGGGCAGGTCATCCATCAGACTTGCTGAGCATGGGCACACTTATAACTTGTAAAGAGTGCAAGTACCTTAGCTACTCATATTTGACGATTCTCTTATAAAATAAGTTATTTGTGCCAGGAAAATTAGTAAACATCTCTAGTTCATAAATACAAGTATCTGTAGTTGGTTTTCTCCTCACCCTGCTAGAGTAAGTTTTTGTTTGTTTGTTTGTTTTAATATATTTTTATTGATTTCAGAGAGGAAGGGAGAGGGAGAAAGAGATAGAAATATCAGTGATGAAAGAGAATCACTGATAGGCTGCTTCCTGCATGCACCACACTGGGGATTGAGCCCAGGCATGTGCCCTGACCGGAAATCTAACCATGACCGGAAATCAAACCATGACCTCCTGGTTCATAGGTTGTCACTCAATTATTGAGCCACACTGGCCAGGCTAGAACCCTTGTCCTTTTTGTCCTTGTGAGCTTTTGGGTCTAGCACAAGTGAATGAACATATTTAGAGCAACTTCCTTCTTGACAAACAAACAAGAAGAGGCTGGCGCTGTTATCAAAAGCCCCAAGGACATCTGGGAAGGATACAGTGATTATGTTGTCAGCTGAGTCCAAATCCCAAAGCAAAATGTTCTGCCCTTGAGACCGGGGACCAAAGTAGACATGGCAGTGCCCTCCTGGAAAAGCAGCTCATATTCCTGAAGGCGGAAGGTGACTGTGCTCTGGGTCATGCACCTGCTGTTCAGAACAGCCCTAGGGGTTGTCTTCACATGAGATGGTCTCCCCAAGACCCAAATGCTCAGATTTACCATATCACTGAGGGAACCTCGGGGTGTTATACATTGTTGTTTAAACACTGCATTGCCTGTTTTGTTATGTGCTCAGAACATATAACACTAATTCTATAGCTTTTCTTGTCATGTTCCCTTTTATCCCATTCGCTATCACTAACACAACCCCATAGATCAGACACATATATCAAAGGGCCAAGAAGGTCTTGGACATTGTGGGCCAAAGGCTAAAAAGGACTTTGTCATCCACAGTTTGAAGAGCATCTTCCTCAAGTCTCTGTGGAGCTGTTTTACCATTTCTTCCCCGTGATGTCAGAGGCTGTGTTGGGAAAACGTTTTTAATACTTTGTAGACCTCAGACTCAGCGTGAAGTGTTTGACCTGGCCGTGGAAAATGTGTACCTGGGAGAGAGGGCTGGGGGTTTGTGGGGGGGTGTCCAGTGTTCTTGAGTGACGCCTTTGACTGGTGGCTGTTCTGAACACACAGTGGAAGCAGGAATCCGGGTTCGCAGTTCCTCCGCCTGCCAGGACACCATCTCCACGTCTGGTTTGTTGATGGAACGTGGTTCCCCCAAAACAGCCATCTCAGTTTGACTTTGATTCTGCTGGGGATGGAAACGAGAGGTGGCGGGCAGTTTCTTCTAAGTCTGGGTTGGACAGAAGGAGAGAGATTTGAGATTTCAGCTCTAGGGTAAAGCATCAAATGTTTGCATTTCTTCTTTGATGTATAGTTATCAGTAAGCCTATTGACTTCCTAAGGCTTCCTGTTCATTAGTTTGGTCCTATTTCCCAGAAACATAGTTTTCAGCCCTTGCCCGTCAGACCCTGCCTGTCCATCATGTCCTACCATTAGCCCACCCCGGACTTCTTTGTCACAGAGGTTTGAAGGACCCTGTCACCTTGGGCCTCCCTGTACGTGCTGTTCTGCTGCCTAGCGTCCCTCTGGTTCCTCAAACAGGATTCACTTAAGCTTGTCCTCCTCTGGCCGACTCATCTTACCCTCACCCCTCCTTTCTCTGTGCTTCCACAACGTCCTGTACGAATGGCTGCTGGAGTTGCCTGTTGCTAAGCCTCTCTTTCATCACCTCAAGTTCCTCTCTCTCTGAGGCACACAGGGACCTACATTCATATTTTTGTTCCATTATAGCAGCTGGCAGGAAATAGGCTGTAAGCATGTGAGTTAATGAATGAATGATGTTTGCAGAAACCAAGTCACTGTGCTAGAATGCGGTCAATGGACATGAAATTGTCTCCCTGTCTTCAAGTAGCCAAGGCTAGGAGAAGTGGTATGATGTAGTGTCTGCGAATTCAAACCTGTGGGGTCAAACTACCCAGCCAAGTTCAAAGCTCAGCACCACTCTTTTTAGATGTGTGACCTGAACACATTACTTAGTACCTCTGAGCTTCAGGTTTTTAAAAAATATTTTTATTGATTTTAGAGGGAGAAAGGGGGAGAGAGAGAGAGAGAAACACTGATGAGAGAGATATCCATTGGCTGCCCCCTGCACGCCCCCCACCAGGGATGGAGCCTGCAATCTGGGCATGTGCCCGACCTTGAGAAATGAATCGGCAACCTTTTGGTGCAAAGGATGACACCCAACCAACTGAGCCACACCGGCCAGGGCTGAACTTCAATTTTATCACAAGTAACGTGTGGATAGTACTACCTGCATTGCTGTCAACACCTTCCCACAGGGATGGGGGGCTGAGGCCCAGAGAAGTAGAGTGACTTTCCCAAGCTCTGCTGTGTAAGTTTGAGGGGAATTAGGTAAAGAGCAAGCTTTCCTTCTCCCTGTCTAAATCGGAAGGAGAGAAGACAGGGGATTGTGAAGTGTTTCAGTTCAGTTGAGATTCAGCTCAGGTGAAGCTGTCCTGCGAAGTCTCTTCAGGTTCCCCCTCAGTAGGGGTCTTGCTAATGCCACACTAATGCCCATCCAGCACCTTTTGCCTGGTCACATCTGTCTGTCTGCACGTCTCTCCCTACCGGGATCTTATTGACAGAAAAATGGTCTTCATGGTCTTTGTGTCTGCAGTGTATAACACAGCACTTGATAAATAAGGTACTTCATACAGTTTCAAAATTAAGATATAATTCACATGCCATTGAAAATATGCCATTGAACATGTGGCTGTGTTTTTAAGGATATTCACAAAGTTGTGCCACCATCACCACAATGTAATTCCAGAGAGTTTTTATCATCCCTGAAAGCAACCTTCCCCATTGCCAACACTCCCCAACCCCTGGCAACTACTGATCTACTTTCTGTCTCAATGGATTTGCCTATTCGGGACATTTCATATAAATGGAGTCACACAATCTGTATCCTTTTGTGTCTGGCTTCTTTCATGTAGTGCGATGTTTTCATGGTTCATCGATGTTGTAGAATCTATTACTGCTTCATTCCTTTTTGTGGCCGAACAATATCCCATTTTATGGATATACCACATTTGGTTTTCTACTCCTCAGCTGATGGACATTTGGATTGTTTCTGCTTTGTGGGTATTATGAATAATGCTGCTCAGAACACTGTGTGGACATATGTTTTCAATGATCTTGGCTATATACCCAGGAGTGGGACTGCTGGGTCACACGGTAACTCTCTATTTGACTATTTGAGGACCTTAACAATCACTTCCCCAGTGACTACATTATTTTGCATTAAAATTGCACTTAGTCCACTTTTAAACTAAGTCAAAGCTGTTCCCCAAACAGTTTTCACTAAAATGAAAAATCCCATGTGTGCATTCCTGTCAGTTTGCATCCTGAGTGGTAATCTTCAAAGCCCCTTCTGCCCCTACAATGTAAAGGTCTGCAAGTGTCTCATGTCAAGGAAGGTGGGACCTGAACCAAGGCATTAGCTGATTCCTTTCTTCATCCCCAAGTTGTGTTTGGTTGCTGTTTAGAGCTCTTTCCTCGTCCAAGTACTGTAGCCATAGATAGTAACTGAAATGAATCAGGGCACCTCAGGGATGTTCTGACTCACGGTGCCCAGAAAACTCCAGCTCACGGAGGTTCACATGTAGCTCCGTGGAGAGGGGGCATCCCCATGACATAAAATGGGTCTCCATGGAAGAAGAATGGGCCTGGGAATAAAATTCAAAATATTGGGGCCACTGCCGGCACCAGGCTTCGCCCTTGCCATCCGTCATGACCCGAGTCCTTTTCTAAGGTCATTTTTGACATCACTAGAATATGTGGGGGTGCTTAACTTTTGCTCTCCTTGTAGAATGAATCCAGTTCTGTTTCATATCACTCTTTTCTCTGAAGTGCTATCATGTGATTCAGTATGTAGCTGGCTATGTTCATCTGTTATCTTTTCCTCAGGCCAGACCTGTCCCTGAAGCGTACAAGTCAACCTCTGCAATCACTTGGTGGCCAGCTGCACTGCAGGGAAACTGACTGCTTCATAATAAATAACTCCAAATTGAATTGTTGAGGCCATCAGTTGTTCTACCGTTATCATTGATGGAAATGCTTATGTGCTGTTCTTTTGGTTAGTAATATTTTAGCTGAATTTGATGTAGCATAGATCATGGTTCAGTTGGTCTATTTTAAGAGTTTAAAGAGGGTACAAGCAGCTACTTCCAACACATTTCTTGGTTAGTTTATCTAGATTCCAGGAGTGGTCTAGTTCACTTTCTATTAGTAACAGCTGGTGAAAGATATTGAACCCAACCAACTTTCTGGAACTCTTCCTGTATTTGGGGAGGACGACACTACGTGAAGCTTTCCTCTCTCTCATTTGTTAAGTGACAAGCATTCCTTCCTTCAAACCTTTCTAGCAATTTCTCAGTATCTCTGACTCCAGTCCCCTTCCACGTCTTTTCAGAGTTATTTATGTACTCATGCTGTTTGCCTGCTAGAATGTAAAGTTATTGAGGGGCTTACCTTAGACATCTTTGCTCTCTATACCCCTGCCAGCCCCCTTCCTGTGAGGTTTCATGTACTGTATATACTCAGGAAGTATTTGTTACTTACAATTAATGAGTCAGCAGTAATTTATTTCTCTTCATTCTTCCCTGATTTCGCCCACTTTGCCTTCAATTGTGCAATGCTCTGGTATAATGCTGTCTTTGTGGCTTAGTTGCTTTTTTCTGTGTGCAGATCTACTATCCACTGAATTGTATTGGTAAATGCTCAGCACTCTTAGTGTATTTTATTCAGAGAGGGAAAAACATATTGTGTTATCCAAGTCCAAAACCAAGAAGAATATAAGTTCTAATAATATCCTTTCCTGTCTTCTGGTTAACTCAAACCCCAACAAATCCAATACAGAGGCAGAGTTTTTTCCATCTTGCTGGGGAATGGTGAGAAGGGAATAAAACCACCTTCTATACCTCTTTCAAAAATATGCTGACTTGGCATATGGCATATAGTAGTACCAGCACAATCTTTGGTTGAATTGCAGCAACATGTAGCTACTTAAAAATGTTTAAACTATAGCTGGAAGGCTCAGGAGGATTGGGGGGGGGGAGTTGAGAGATCAACTGAAGGACTTGTATGCATGCATATAAGCATAATCAATGGACACAAGACACTGAGGGGTAGGGAAGAAGGGGGGAAGGTCAAGGGGAATAAATGGAGACTTATTTAACCCTCTTGGTAATACTTTAAGCAATAAAACAGAAATTTAAAAAAGTGTTTAAAGAGAGCCCATATATATGTATAAATACAATGGAATTTCTATATAATAAAAGGGTAATATGCAAATTGACTGAATGGTGGAATGACCAGTCACTATGATGCACCCTGACCACCAGGGGGCAGATGCTCAATGCAGGAGCTTCCCCCCGGGTAGTCAGTCAGTATGCTCCCACAGTGGGAGCGTTGCTCAGCCAGAAGCTGGGCTGACGGCTGGCAAGTGCAGCAGTGGTGGCAGGAGCCTCTTCTGTCTCTGCAGCAGTGACATTCCCCGAGGGCTTGCAGACTGCAAAAGGGTGCAGGCAGAGCTGAGGGACACTCCCCACCCTCAAGTGCATGAATGTTGTGCACCGGGCCTCTAGTCCTATATAGTAAAAGGGTAATATGC
Source organism: Murina feae (assembly GCA_004026665.1). Taxonomy (NCBI): domain Eukaryota; kingdom Metazoa; phylum Chordata; class Mammalia; order Chiroptera; family Vespertilionidae; genus Murina; species Murina feae. The sequence continues at coordinate 31,735 of PVJC01000290.1, read as the reverse complement.
AAATAGACTAAATAGCAGAACAACCAAACAATCAATCAAAGCGTAATAAGCTAATGATATGCTAAGACTGATCAACCACTCACTATGACATGCACTGACTACCAGGGGGCAGATGCTCCAACCAGTAGGTTAGCTTGCTGCTGGGGTCTGGCCAGTTGGGACTGAGCAAGATGGGCCGGACATGCCATGGAGCCCTCCCTCGGCCCCTCTCCGGCCCAACTGTGCACCAGAGGGGTCCCTCAGTCTGGCCTGCACCCTCTCACAATCCGGGACCCCTCAGGGGACATCAGAAAGCTAGTTTCAGCCAGATGCCACAGGCCGCTACCCTTGGGAGGGCACCAGATGCAGGGCTCATGGCTGGTGAGCACTGCTGTGGCAGCTCAAGCCTCTCCCAATCAGGGACTGATTGGGCACAAGCCCACAGCAGGCACAGTGGAGCTGAGATGACCAGGAGTGGCAGGTAAGAGCTGCAGGCAGCGTTGGACTGCAGGTTTTGGCCTGATCCCTGCAGGCCACTCAGAGGGACTCCACCTGTGCATGAATTCGTGCACCAGGCCTCTAGTATTATTATAAAACTAGGGGCCCGGTTCACAAAAATTTGTGCACTCAGGGGGGTCTTCAGCTCAACCTGTGCCCTCTCGCAAGCTGGAACCCCTCGAGGGATGTCCACCTGCTGGCGTGCCTGGCCAGCCTGGGTGAGGGGCTGAGGGCCATTTTCAGGCTGCCCACAGTCCTTTCAGGGTTTAGATCCCTACTGGGGTGCCTGGCCAGCCTGGGTGAGGGGCTGAGTGCTGTTTGCAGGCTGGCCACAGCTCCCATTGACCCAAGGTCCCAGTGAGGCTGGCTGGAAGCAGGTTTCTAGGGTTTATTTATCTTCTGTAATTGAAAATTTGTTGCCTTGAGTAGAGGCCACAGGCAGCTTAGGCAGGCAACAAAGCCTCCTGTTTGCTTCAGCTCCGTGGTTTCTATAATTGAAACTTTGTTGCCTTGAGCAGAGGCCATAGCTGGCCTAGGCAGACAGTTTCCTCCATCACTGGCCTCCTGTTTGCTCTAGCTCCATGGCTGACGGCCGCCATCTTGGCTGGGTTAATTTGCATATTGTCACTCTGATTGGCTGGTGGGCATGGCTTGGCTGATGGGCGTGGCTTAGGTGTAATGGAGTGAGGGTTAATTTGCATATTACTCTTTTATTAGATTAGATGACTCATTTTTATAGAGTTTGATAAATGTCATGAATCACATCCTTTCCCCTAAAGCATAACTACAGGCTTAAAAGACATTGGGGGCATATTTGTCTATGAGGCCATTGTTATATCTGATCCCTGTGACCTGAGTTAATCCAAGTAGACTCATTTACATATTCTAAAGAAGGAAGCACTTCAGTACAGTGTGTGTGCATATAAATTCCATTGTGTTTGTACAATAAAAATGATCCAATTAATTATTGATTCTCTTGAGAAACAATAATCTATTCTGTCTGATGAGCATATTTGGTCTCCTTGGGGTAGTATTCTCTTTAGAATCAATCTGTCTCTGTAATTGAAGTAGAGGACTAGTTGAAAGTGATCAGTAGATCAACACAAATTGTTCCTTCTTAAACATAAAAAATACATATGACTGAGATTCTCTTTTGTGCTGACCTTCCCCACTCCACTCTGCCCAAAGAAGACCCCAGGGCAAGGATTCAAGGACATGTCATTTACTTGATCCCAGAAAACACTGATAAGGAACTGAAGCTAATAAAAGGTAAATTATCAAACTAGTTACCAGTGTGGGCAGCCAAAGCTCAAGTGATTGGGAACTCTAGGAGATAGTGCAGAGCATACCTCAGGGATATCTTAGCTGAGGGACTAGGAAGCTGGAGTATTTATCTGCCACCTCCCCACATGTGATTGTTTGAAAGCTGCTTCCAGGTGCATTAACTCACTTATTGTGATGTTACCAGGCTTGACTTGTAGAGGTGAATGCCAAGGAGATATGAACAATACAAGAGGGAGGAATATACTAGTGTGTATAGTGTACAGCACACAGAGAGATCTCCTAGGAGGCCAGGAAATGCTGAGCAGCCGGGCCTCAGGAAGCTGCTCTGGGACCATCGGTTCAGTTTTGGGGGACATCTTACTGTCCTCCCCTCTTCTTGCACACTACCCCTTGGATTGTTGGTATCTGCATGTCTCTGGAAGACTGCCCCAAGCCTGGCCTTACTTGTTCTTTTAATATATAGAAGTACCTTCTACTGACAGGGACTTCTCTATATGTCTCTTAGTTCAGATTCCCAGGCATGAAAACCTAATTGGTCCAGCCCGTCTTTTCCAAGAAAGGATACTAATTGTAAGTGTTTGGCCCTCCGACATATGCTTTCCTCCACTCCCCCATGTCTGCTAACAATCCAGTCAGCCAAGGTGAGAGGTCACCTGGTAGATGGGATGAAAAGAAGAATGGAGGACCCATGGCATACCTTTATACCTGGGCAAGACTGTGTTGATAAATGAAAGTCTTGTCATGAGGAATCTCATGGCATTTTCATGACCATGCAGGTTAAATAACTAGAAAAAAATAAAACCCTCTGTGGCTGTCCTTAAAACCAGTGTATTATCTTTTTTCCCCCCATTCAGCAGCCTCTCTGGAGGAAAGATGCTATGGAAATTCTAGATATAAATAAATTAGCAACAATTTTGGCTCTTGTGCTAAGAACCTGTATATAATTAGTATAAAGGTAAAGGTGTGCCATCTCCCTTTTCTTAAAGAAACCCTGAAATACATTTGCCTTTGATAGATACCCTTTGTCTTCCCAAGTCCAAGAAACAGGAGTTGAAGTATAAAGGCAGTACACTCTCCAAGCAAAGATGAAGCAATTGGGTGATGTGGTTTGAGAGCTTCTGTGAGATGTTTAGAATAAGAATCCTGGACAGTCAGGTGCAAATCACCCTCCCTGCTATGAAAACAGGGACAGTAGCACTCTAGTACTTCTTTCCTGCCCACCTCCTGATTTCTGTTGGTATAATATTGTTTTCATATTGTTCTTTACTTTCTTTGTTTCAAACATTGCTATTCTCTTCTATCACCAAAATGCACTAATTGGGGCATCTCTTTCATATTTAATAGAATTCACTGCTAATCCTTTTACTACAATACTAGAGGCCTGGTGCATGAATTCATGCACACCCTGATGGGGGACGAGGGCAATTAGGGATGGTGCTGGCTGGGAAGAGGGGCTGTGGCTAGCCAGGAGGGGCCAAGGGTGGTTGGCAGGGCAGACCTGCCCATGGTGGATCTCCTGGTCATGGGGACAATTTGCATATTACCCTTTTATTATATAGGATTTGCATTCTGAGTTTATTTTGACTCATCTCTTAGTTGGCTAGATGTTGTTGTCAAGATGTTTTCCTGTGAAGCGTTTGTGGTAGTATTTCAGGAGCACTTTTCTGTTTGTGATGGTTAACCATTGCCTTTATGTCTAAACAACATTTTGGGCTGGATGGGAGGTTCCCTCAAGACTTCCAGGTGTTGCTCCACTCCCTTCTGTGCATCAGTGTTACTGTTGAGAACTCTGAAGTTAGCTGGAGTTTTTCCTTTGTGTGGGTAATTGGTCCTTTCCATCTGGATATATGGAGAATGGTATCCTTTGAAAGTCAAAAGCTTAGGCCAAGACTTGGAGTTGGCATTCTGTATTAAATTTTGCCTAAATAAGATACCCATACTCTTTAAATATTCATTTCCGGGCAAGTCTTGTGTATTAGGTCTTTGAATACTCCTTCTGCTTCTTAGGTTCTGTACTTCTAGGATAAGTTTTTTTCAGTCTTCCTTTTTTGGTACATTTGGTTTTCTCTCATTGTTTTTGGCTCCTTTTTTCGCATTCATCCAGATCATCTCAGACTTTGTCTATGTTAGGGGTTAGATATGTCCTCAGTGTCTGTTCTGTTCTTGGATATTTCCTTCATTACTATTATACTCTCTTGTCCTCAGCTTTTGTTTTTTATTTCTTCAACCTTTTTCTTCATCTCATTCTGTTGTGTGATTAACTCCCCCTTGAACTCTTTTTAATTTCATGCACTAATTCAACAATTTGCCGACTTGCCTTCACTCTAGTCACCACACAGAAGCCAGAGGATCCTGTGGAAATGACAGTCAGATTATGCAGCTTTCTCCGTGACTTCCCACTTACAGTAAAAGCCAAGGTTTTGCCATGACCCCTAGGTCCCTAACTCCTTGGCCTCTCCAACTCCACTCCTGCTGTCATGTGCCTTGGGCATTGCTGATCTCCTCTCTGCCTAGAACACACCAGGTGAGCTCTCAGCTCTGAATCCTTGGTGTTATTGTCCTGCTGCCTCAGATCTTCAGGCTTACTCAATGGCCTTTCTCAAAGAGGCCTTCTTCCACCACTCACTTAAAACCACATTCCTTCCCCAACACTCTCTATCCTCCAGCTTTGATATTTCTCCATAGGATTTACCACTCTTATTCTGTTGTAAACTGATGAAGCAGTGAAAACTAAACAATAACAATCATCATTACCCTTCATCGCACTCCTCCTTGCTAGCACTTCCACTTCATACAGAACAGCTCTCATCCTCACCCCATTCTGGGTACATAATGGACAGGGCTCAGTGCAAAAGGAAAATATGGGGGGAGAGGGGTCAGGACACCTTATTCAATCAAAGCATAGGAATAAAGTGCCATTAAAGGTGCTAAAATACAAGTTGTTGTCCTAAATAAAGTAACATATTTTTTTGTGTGTGTGTTTTTAAACACTTTTTATTGAGTTTTACAGAGAGAGGATGGGAGAGGGAGAGAGATAAAAACATTGATGAGAGTTAAACATCGATTGGCTGGCTCCTGCACGACCCTCACTGGGGTTTGAGCTTGCCACTTGGTGTGTGCCATGACAGGGAATGGAGCCAACAACCTCTTGGTGCGTGGGTCAGCGCTCAACACTGAGCCTCACTGGCCAGGCTAAAGAAACACTTTAAATTATTAACATGAATTTTACCTCGTATGCTTATACTGTGCAGGGCCCATTTTAAATTAAAAAAAATTATTTCTCTCCTACGTGGAATCACTGAACTTACACAATTAATATTTCATACATCGTAGGCCCATATGTATTTCTTCTTCCCAGAAGGGTGGGATTCTTGCCCACAGCTAACGCCACTGTTTTGTATTTCTACCACATCCCACCAACACTCTCCCTTTGACTCAGTGAGGAAGGAAGAAGCAAGAGGTAAGGGGAAAATGGGCTGCCCTCTCTTTTCCTTTCCTCTGCGTCATCATTTTCTGAGTAAGTGGTTGGCTAATACAGTTAGTAACATGGGTAAGAAAAGATGTGATAAACCTCCTCAGTTATTTGTGTTTCCTGGAACACCATTGCCTGCTTTGTGCATTTGAGGCAGACATTCTGGTTTGAATGGGACCTGACCGCTCATCACCCCTGTTTAGTCGATTGTATATGTGAAACACTTGCCTTTGAGTCGCTCTGAATTCCCACACATCGTGGATCCGCTGGAATTCAGTGCTCACGGGCATGGCTAGCACTAAATGTGAATGGAGCAGCAGCAACACATACTGCACGTATCTTGTCTGCTCATGTGTATGCTCCATTGTCCCATTGGGCTTCACTTACAAACACAAGTTCAAAGATAAAATTATTGCAGATTTCGGTATGTCAGCAGCAAAGCATTAAACCAAATGGAGGCCCTTCTGAGCCCTATGCAACTACACAGGTGGCATGTCCCTGAAAGCCAGCTCTGTCCTCCACACAACCTCACAAGTGGAGCATGTCATTACCACTCAGATGAGACTGACACACACACACAGGAAGTAATCTGCCCAAGGCCCCTCGGCCTGTGACCCTGAGGGATTTCAGGCTGCCTGTGCGGCCAGTGCAACATCATATAACAACCGCTGGGTAGGAGGCAGGACACCAGGGTTTTGACCCATTTCTCAGTAATTGTGCAACCTTGACAAGTCTGCCTTAGGAATCCGGTTTTCATCTTACATGTGCATGCAATTCATGGCTGTTTTTTCATACAAGTTATAGTTTTTACAAACCAGAGTTGATGGCCTGATCCCTTTTCTCTTTGTACTAAAAAATGAGGAAAGTCGCTGAGGTGGGTGCTGGGTGACAATGACGCCTTCCTGTGGAAGCAAATGCAGGAACGGCTACGCGCTGTGCATGCTTATTTGGCCTGTCCCTCGGGTGATGGCTGGAATGTCAGAGGAGAAGGAGAGACATTGTTTGCTGGAAGCATGTCAGGGCATCATTAGCGCTGTGAGGCTAGATGAGGGGAGCAAATGTAGGCTTTGTAAACCTTACCAAACTGCTGTGACACCCTCCACCCAATTTTTGTAATTGTCTATGTCAACCAGAGGAATGGTCCTCTCTAAGAACGGTTAGTCACGTTGGAAAATTGCCTTGTATCTTGAAAGACTTGCTGTGTGGGCCTGGGTACCATCTTCTCCTGTCCAGCCAACAATGGGCACAGTCGGCCAAGGTGATGCTATTCACCTGGCAGGTTCTATTCTAAGACGTCCGAGAGCTAACAGAGGGTAAGGGATCAAGAGAGAACATTGTTTTACACAAACAAGGCAACATGCAACATTTCCAGTGAGCCAGGTCCTTTGGAAATGCCAAAGGAGTCAATGTATTGAGTGTATCTTGACTCAAAAAGTGTATGTGGGGGGGAGGGAAGGGAGGGCGGCGGGGCGGGCGAGAAGGGAGGCTCTTTCATGACCTCTGTAAAAGGGAAGGCCCAACAAAATCAAAGGACTGTCTGTGGCTTTAAATTCTAGCAAACCTGACTCTTTCCTTAAGTGTAAAGTGTAATATTATTACCTCATCCACTTGTTATAAGAAGTAAATGAGGTGATGAAGGTAAAGGGACTAGCATAGGGGCTGGCACACGGTGAGCGCTCTGTAAAGGATGACGAAGTGGGAGTAAGGGGGCTTCACAAAATGACTCTCGGATTAGGTACATTTTCAGCTTGTTTTCTCTCCCAGGCAAATTGTTAGTTTGCATCTTAGCAAATACTTCCAAGCAGTCGCTAAATTAATTTATATATGAGGCTGACTTTATTTTTAATTTAAGTCAGATTCTCAAATCAGTCCACTTGAGAATAAGAATGAAGACTTACCTAGTGTTTTGACTTGCTGTGGTAAGCTAGTGACACTCATTCCTTAGTGTTGCCCAGATATTGCGTTCCTACTTTGTGTGCTAGAAACTCACATGATCCTTTCCTTCAAAGAGCCCATAATCTCTTGCAAAAATAAATGAGCACATCCTTCATTGCACTGTCCTCTCGCTTGACACCTTAGCCTTCATTAGTTATTGGACTCTTTAAGATAGGCTAATAGCATCAGAATCTTGGTCTGTTGGGTTCATCTTTGGCTGGACGGTTAGGCACACTGGTGACATTTAAGTACCTTAGAGATGGTATGTGGTTAGGGAAGGCACTGCATTTCTAGATGATAGAAAGTGATCATTTGCCATTCTAATAACTGTATTTCTACCTGGAAAATATTTATAAAGGATAAAGCTAATAGTAAACTGTTTTTGAAAATAACTCAGAGTTATTTCTGTACTTTTCAACTTCTTATGTACCTGAAATTAGGCTAAAATCTGTGAAACTCTCTTTACTGTCAAAAGATCCTTTGATTCTGATTAACAGGTTCCAGTACACTTGTAGGAAAATGGCTGGTTTTATGCTCACTCTATAGTTTTTATCATTAGTGGGTTATATATAGGGAACATTAAATATACCTTAGAAAATTTTTGTAGTTTTCTCAAGCTGCAACCTATTACTCAGAAGTGGTTTCTGAGAAAGATCATGGGGAAGTTTTGGGTACAAACGTAAAATCTACTTTAAAAACTCGTGGAAAACAACTTTGCTGGACACTGGTTCTGTGAGATTCATATGGAAAAAATTCTAAGAATTCTCGGTTGAGAACAAGAGAGTTAGTAGGATCAAGGGGGCTCAGACATTTAAGAATTTTTCTCAGACTGTAGGAAACTTTGGAACTATCACTTCCGATAAATTGTCATGGAGATTGCAGTGAGTATCAGGATGTTTGTAAATCTCATGTCCATTTCCCTCCCTTTATGCAGGCTGGTGTGCCAGGTCAGTGGTCCTTAGTCTCTTAGAGAGCTGGCTGCAGCTCAGGTTTCATCTCCAGAGAATAGTTGGGGGCCAGGTGGTGCATTTCAATACTAGGGGTGCACATAAAGCACCCCTAGTATTTCTGTCCCTGGGTGTCTGCAGACTGTGCTCTTGCAAGTCCGAAAAAACATGAAACCATCCTTGCCTTCATGGAGCTCACAGCTGGTTGCGGACATGAAACCACTACTCCAGAAGCATAAGCCCGTCGGTGTGCTACTTCAAGTGCTGTGTGGAGATGTGCATGGCTGTCATTTTATCCAGTTTACCAGGGAACTATTTAGATAAACTGATCAGCAGGGACGCTTTCTGAGTGTCTGTTACATGGCCAGTGTCTGTTAAAAACCGGACGTGCTCCCCAACACAGCCCAGTTTGGAGGAAGGCGGTAATATGGTTGGAAACAGATCATGGTGGACTTGGAAATGCAGCCAAATTCTTTTTTATCTTAACTTGGAAAGAAATCGATGGACTCAGGTTTAAGGCTCCAACCACGTCACTTCTAAGGTCCGCCCTCCAGAGCTCTCTGTGACCAACCACCCCAGCCTTAGTTCGCCTTCTCGGAGGAAAAAGGAACCATTTGATACCTTCTCCCTCTGTGACCTCCCCTTGGAATGTGTTTCCCCCCTTTCTTACTTGGCAGCCCTGGCTTGCCCTCTCCTCCTGGGAGCCTCTCCTGGCTCCCTGCTGGGCTCCGCCTGCCCTGCCCCTGTGCACCCTTCTTCTGTCTTAGCACCTTCCTCATGTTCTTGAGAACATGTACGTCTGTACGTCTGTATATCCTCTCCACTAGATGGTAAGCAACTCCAGAGCAGTGCTTTCTCCCTTCTTCTTTAAAAAAAAAATATATTTTATTGATTTTTTTACAGAGAGGAAGGGAGAGGGATAGTTAGAAACATCAATGAGAGAAAGATCGATCAGCTGCCTCCTGCACACCCCCCACTGGAAATGTGCCCGCAACCAAGGTACATGCCCTTGACTGGAATTGAACCCGGGACCCTCCAATCCACAGGCTGACACTCTATCCACTGAGCCAAACCAGTTAGGGCCTCCCTTCTTCTTTTGAAACTGCCAACCCAGTACCTGGCATCCAGTAGATGCTCCATAAATGTCACAGGGTGGTTGCTAGACATAAACACTAAATAGAAAGCAAGCGAGGAACTCATTCTTGAGTTTGCTTTCAGCTGAATTCTACTAGAAAGGACATGTAGGGCTCTTCTGCCAATGCATCCAAAGGTGTGGAGGGATGATACCTGGAAACCTGGGGTCCTTGGCCGCAGCGGGGAACTGAACTTCCTGTCCTGCAGGTGCATGAGCAGCAGGCAATCCCCGGCTCCTTGGAAGAGAGAGAGCAATGAGGAAGTGGACGGGCAGGTCGCTGGTTTCCAGGCGGCAGCATTTCTCCCCATTGGCATGGCTTCTGGTGACATGACACACTCTTGGAGTTCTGCCAAGAACGGCTGGCTGTGCGCTCACCAAGCTTTTCTCTCCAACAAAATGGTTTCTGTCCTCCGGTCCCTTGTGGACGAGCGTTGCTTCATTTTGTGAGTGAATGAAAAGGCGGCTTGGGCAATAAAATGCCAAATAAAATCCCAAGTGAGTATCTGTAATGTGGTCTTATCTCATCCGAGCGCAATGAGATTAAGTTCTTCGGGAAATCATTTCTAGAAATAAGAAGAAAATGTCCCGCCGTCTCATGAGTGGTATATTTCTCATTGTTTTCCTGATGTTATTTTGTTGCACTTCTTGCAGCTTTAACTGTAAAGTAAAAAATATCTCTGCTTTGCTTCTGGATGCTCTGAACTATTCGGCCCCAGGCCAGGAGACAGAAACAATTTGGTTTTACTCTCCCACATTCCAAAAATAACTTCAGTAATATCCTCTTTGGTTATCTGGAAAGTGCAGAGTGGGTGCTTTTATTCTAAAGTCAAAGTGTGGCATTGTTGGGGGGACTTTAGCCATATGACTGTTATTGAGCAACCAAATGCTGGTGACTCATTCACTTTGACTGAGGTACAGGAAAATTCTTTCCATGGAAAACCAGTTGGTGGGGGGAGGGATCTCTGAATCTCTCTGTAGTATTTTCCTTCAGAAAAGGCTTCTCTGCAAATGAATGGGCACCAGCTGTTACTCTGCCTGCTCAGGCTCCAAGCCTTTCTACCTTTCTAAACCAGAGGGCCTGGTAATTTAGCCACAGGGGTAGGCAGGTAGGTTCAGAACCTATTTCATTAATCAACTTAAATAAGGAACCTATTTCATTAATCAACTTAAATCTTAGGGTGCAAAATGGCCATCCTGAGTAAAAGAGAAATTGAACTGATTGCACTGATAGTATCTGGAACACTTATGTGTGATTGGGTTGGGGCTAGAAACCCAATGGCATTTACTGTCACATTCCATTAGGGACAGAGGGAGAAGGGGGAGGGAGGGAGGCCTGGAGTCCTGTTCCCTTGGCTTTGAGCTGAACGACAGGAAAGCCTTGGAGAGAAGTGCCTCTGTGAGGTGCTAATCTATTTATGCAGCAAAAATATAATCAAATAAAGTCACCAGCTAGGCCCACAGCACTGAACTAATTCAAGCTCTTGGAGGTTCATTTTGCTTGTCAGCATCCTCCTAAGGGCTCCGAGAGTGATGAGGGTGGAGAAGTAGACACGGTCTGTTTCAGCCATGGACATCGGGGAATGTAAAGGGCTCGTCTCCTCGGAGCTCTAAACCCTGCCCGCCCCTCTGGACTGGAGGTCCCGCTGCTCTCATGCTTGGCTCATAATTATGAATGGAGACTAGAGACGCTACTTCAAGGCTCTTGGGTGCTTACACTCCAGCTGGCTGCTGACTTAGGAAAACCATGACCCTACAGGGCTGTCTCAGAGGCAGGGAGTAGTATGGGTGAAGTATGTGTCATAGAAAAGGCAACCAGGGGTTGGAGTGGACTTAGCCCTATTACTGAGACACCCAAGCTATTAATAGTACAGCCCTGAGTCACAGAGGTAGGCATGTCACAGCTGCTTGAGAACTGCTACCGTGGACCATCAGAAAGCCCCACTAAAGGCCTGGCCCAACTCCACTGGTGCAATTCAGCTATAAACACCCCCCCCCAAAAAAAAGATGAAGTGGCGGATCGACTTCATCTTTCCTATTACCCTGGCGCTCCTAGACCCAACAGTTACAGTATTTGCTGTAAATACAGGCTCGTGCTGGCTGTGTGTTCTGGTTGGGAAAGATGTGCTGGCCATCTGCTGCTCTTCGGGAGTGGGGCTGTGCCTGTCTTTTTGTCTCTTGCTCATCACATTGTCCCCGTGTGCTGGATATATAGGAGTGCGGTGGGAACTAAACAAACCATCTGGATTGGGGAGATGGGGTGGAATGGGGTGGGGCTCGGTGAATCGAAGCCCTTTGCTCCCAGGAGAGCAACCTGTGACCCTGTGGGTCAGAAACTGAAAGCCTTGTTAGAAGCCAAGGCTGCTGGGGTCAGGCTCAGGCTGGCGAGGCGTGCGGGGTGTGAGGGCCCCTCACTTTGTAGCTAGGGTTCCTCCCTCACATCTACACATCCAAGGAGTTGGTCCAGAAAAGTCCAGTGAAGCAGGGAGAAGGTGGGAGTCAGAATCCTACCTAACTGGATAAGTCAGGATTTTACTTTGATCCAGAATTTGATCCTGGAGGCGGAATTGCATCCTGAAATGATCCTCTTCCCAGGCTTTCTGTCATTGTCCTAGTCTCCACCCCCAACCGCGCCCCCATTCAGGTAAACCTGAATTGGGGGGAAGGGAGGGGCCCGCAGGGCAAATGGAGTGTCTTTCTTTATTTTTCATTCTAATTAAGCCTCCAAGACCTTAGAAGGTGGAGAAAATGAACTTGAAGGAAGCCACTAGCATCCCGTTGGACTGAGGCTAGTTTTATTGATTCCGTGTGTCTGACAGCATGAAGCGGCAGGTCTAGGAAACGGATAAGCTAACAATTGACTAGTGTTACCGATCGGAACCGTCCCGGCTGTCCCCCTCCTCTGGCAGTCATATATCAGGCAGCCCTCGGGAGGGGCCGGGCCCGCTTTCCGCGAGTGGTGTCCGCGGCCAGAGATCAGGACGCTGGAATTTTGCATTTGTTTCGGCGGCGGCGGCGGCGGCGGCGGCGGCGGCGGCGGCGGCGGCAGCTGTAGCGAGTGGTTTCGGGCCAAGGGCAGAGTCCCCAGCAGCGCAGGGCGCGGCCACCGCCCGGTGGCGATCGGCGGGGCGGGCGGCTGGGCCGGAGCTGGGGGCGGGATTTTAGGAAGGAGTCCCGGGCTGGGCGAGTGCACGCCCCGCGATCCTCCCCGCAGCCTCAGCAGCCGCGGACCCGCCTGCCTCCCCCCGGTGCTCCACCGCAGGACTCCATCCCTCTCTCTCCAGGGCTGCTCGCCTCGCCCGGCCGGGCACTGGTTGCCATGGTGAAGGAGAAAGGTAGGAATCGATAGCCATCGCCGCTCGCCGTTGCACAAGTTGGTGCCGCAGGGCTCGGCCGCCTAATGGGCGATGATCAATGGGAAGCCGGGCAGACATGTTGTTGGTGGAGGGGGTGTGTGTGTCTTGTGAAGCCCGGCTTTCCAGGGACGGAGACGCCCGGAAGAACCTTTGCCGTAGCCACGGCGCCCGCAGCACTTGCCCTTTCTGGGGGGTTTGCACGGCTGAGGTCCTGGGTACGTGCCTGTGGGGGTTGGGATTGCATTTTGAATCTTGGGTTGTGTTGGAGACTGGCGAACCTGCCCCCATCCTAGCCTTATCCCCACCCAAATCCGTGACTTCATGAAGATGTGCAGTGAACGGGTCCTGCTGCCAGGGTCGTGGTGTCTGGGACCCACGGGAGCCTCGTGGGAGCCGGCTGAAAGGAGCCGCGGGCCGTGCTGTAGGTTTTCCGTGTGCCGTTTGATAACCGGCGTTTCAGCCGTGTCCCTCATCGCTCCTCCAGACATCTTCAAGGATGTGGTTGGTACCAGTCATGGGTGGCAGAGTCCGTAAAAAGGGAGGGGGGGCGGGGTGCCCTCGCAGGTGCGCGGTACTAACGCACTGGGCGTGGTCCTGACATGGAAGGGGCATCTTTCAGAGTGAATTGCAGTTTAGATGACTTGTTTATCCGGGAAAGGGCAAAGAACACAGCGGCGCTTGATTTTAATGATCCAAGTACTGTCTAAATACAGCTTCTGTTGAGAAAGTGAAATGTTCCAGGAGAACAGAGAGTGACGAGCGAAAAAGCTCCTCACCCCTATCCTGTCAGCCTCCATTCCGCCTCCTCCTAGAGGAAAGATGGTTAATAAGTGTATCTTTCTAGACGGGAGATAGATGGATAGATAGATGATAGACAGAAGTATAAAACGGGATTCTTTTGTGATCATTGCTCTGAGACAAGTTTTTTCCTCTTCATAATGTCTTAGGGACCTTCCCCGTATGATTTTATAATGTGAGGATCCATCCTTTAATTTTGCTCTTACTAAGCTTGGTTGTCTTCCGCCACATCTTCTTAGTGTGGGGCATAACTTTCTCCATCCTGCTCTTTTAGGGCTGTCTTGAGCCATTTCAAAGACTTATCTCTCCCCACATTCTCTTGAAGCCCCTACGGGGAGTGACTTTGAAGTGAACAGGCTGAACTCAGATCGATTCTTGCTGCTGGCACTCAGGTCGGGTTTGTTGTGCTAAGGGGTGGGTGAAGAACAGGATCCTGACAGCTAACAGAGCTGACACCTTAGGACAAAGGGAACCTGGCTCTGCTCCATCCCGCCTGCTCTCATGCATCTTTCCCAATCACTTGCATTAGCTATGGTCATACACTGAGTACGTGGCAATTGAGTGAAATGATTTGGTGCATGTAAAAGTGCTTCTAATCATCTCTCCTGTCTTTCGGGATGCTTCCAGGAACCCTCAGAGTGACACACACAGATGCTGACATTTAATGAAGGTCAGAGCTACCCTCCCCTCGTTTTTACCTCCCACCCACCTAGCGCGAGCTGGTGCTGACCTCTCTATTGCTAATGGATTTGAGTTTCTTTTTCCAGTGGGAGTCACTTATGAGTGATGGGAAAGAGGATTGCAAAAGCCACTTTCATTGCGTCCCCATGGGGCCGTGGAAGCCCAGACTTCCTGGATGGGATGTGTGTTGTGGATCTGTGGTCCCTAACTAGCGACTCTTTTTTGAAGCCATTGCAGGCCTCTCAACTCTCAGATTGCCTGGGCTCGCTTTTGCTTTACAACTCAGGAGCCTCTTTCTAACTGGAACACTGAGCAGGCTACCGAGAGGTCACATACTAGTATTATCTCAGCCACTGATTAGAGGCTGGTCCTTTTTTATTTTGAGGTTTATGCCAGGCCACGCTGCTGCCTCCCAGCCCTCTGATCGCGCTGACCTCAGCCAACAGCAGAAGAGGGAAAGGGTTTGAGGGCAGGTACATAAGAGCTGCCATGGAAAGGAGTTTCATCATAGCTTTGATTTTTTTATGGATCTTTTATTGATTTCAGAGGTGAAGGGGAGAGAGGAAGAGGGAGAAACATCAATGATAAGAGAGACTCAATAATTAGCTGCCTTCTGCATACCCCACAGTGGGGATGGAGCCCGAAACCCGGGTATGTGCCATGACTGGAAATTGAACCATGACCTCCTGGTTCTTAGGTCAACTCTCAACCACTGAGCCACACCAGTCAGGCTCATCTTAGCTTTTATAATGAAAAGGGCACAGGGAGCAGATAGCACAGGCATTCATCCTAGAGGTGAGAAAACAAGGTCTATAAATTGCTCAGGACACTCAGCAAGTGCCCATCCGATGTCCCAGTGAAGGGGCACGTGCATCAGAGACAGCGCATACCAGGTGTGGGGATGCCCACTGGCTCCACCACTAGCAGTGAGCCTTGTAGAGACAACACCGTGTGCCCATCTTTGACGTCAAGTGTGTAACTTAGTGTCTGCCCAGCGCAGATCCTCACACAGCTGGAACAGGTTGGTCGTTCTCTGAGCTGGCCTAGAAACCATGTCTTCTCGATTCTGAGATCGTTCCAGTCCTCTCCATTTCTTCTTGCTCCAGGAAAGCCTGGCCTTCCTCCTGAAGCTCACCTGGTCAGCCTTGAGCAAGCTCAGATAATGGCAGCATCCATCCTGGGAGCATGGAAGGCCTTCTGAAGACCTGGGCTGGGTCCCTGGCTCACCAGTAGTCTCACTCACTCTGCTTCGTGCCGTTGCTTTCTCTCCTGGATAAAGTTTCCATGTATCTGTCAGGTTTGGGGTTGGCACTAGTGGATCCCACCTCGGCCAGTGTGGAGTGACATTTGCTGACATACTTTGGCCCTCGTCATCGTCTGTGCTCCTAACCAGGCGCCCATTCACTTCCAGTTGCAGACACCTATTGATCCGGGACCTTGATGAAATGGTTGTTTCTCTGATGTGTTCAAGGGCGTCCTGTCTTTGCTGGATCCTGTAACAAAGAAGCAGGAGAGATTTTTGTGGGTTTATCAGTCAATATCTGTCTCCCTGAATACACTCTCATCAACCTAAACTCCAGAGGCCCTCTGTTCTCACTTAAAAGCTGTCATTGTCTGGCTTGCCTGTGTTCCAGTGCAAGTTTGAGAAATATTCACAAAGGGATTCATTATCTCTTTGTTAGAGAAGACAAGAATAAACAAATACTAGAGATCAAGTTATGTAAACACTCATCTAATTTAAATGATAAGGCTGCTTATGGCTTATAAGCCACGTGAGAGAGTAACACTTGAGCAGCCAGGGAGACAGTCATCATTGTTTGTTTGTTTTGTTTCCTGAAAGCTTCCTGCAACTATTGGATGGTCCAACTTGCTTTTAGGATAGAGTGGGACCCAGTGAAGCTCATTCCAGTCCACCTTCCAAGAAGACATGTCCACTGCCACCTGATACTCAGGTGTGTGGAACACACACACACACACACACACACACACAGCAGTCTTGTTTCTTGGCAGCTTCTGAGAACAGCGGTGTACCGTGTCTCCTACAGACTGGCACCAAAGTAATCCTCTTAGGACATTGATGTCATCATATTTCCAGCTCAAAAACCTAACTCAGTGACAAGGGCAAAGTTCAAGGCTTCCTGCTAATTGTTGAGGCATCTCCCCAACTTCTTAAATGACCTCCTTCCCATGCCTATCGAACCCAATGGCATTTTATTTTTAATGTTATTTTTAAACCTGCTGGCTCTTGGCTACATGCTGAGTGGCAGCCTCGGTGTTGAGAGCTTTACATACATTGTCTTTGATCTTTAGCCCTTGAAGGTGGGCTGTATTCCTCTCCTTTCAGAGATGAGGAAGAGGAGGCTCAAAGGAGGTGAGAAACTCCAGAGGTCACTTAGCTAGAACATAGAAGAGCTGATGTCCCAACCAGGCCTGTCTGCCTCCTAGACCTGTGCTCACTGTACTTATTGCCCCGCCCCCATTTTTCCTGTTTGAATAATCATGGTAAATATTTTCCCTCTCTAACCTCCTGCCCTCCTGAGAAATATATATTCTTCTTTTGTGTTTGTCAAAGACCTAACTCAAGCTCTGCTTCCTTATAATGCTTGTCCAGGGCCCATCCCTTCTGCACATTCTTCTAGAATTACTCTGTGCACCTAAGTAAACACCAGGAAAATTAAACAACCCTTCAGTCACCTGTGTGGCTTAAGAAAGCGCTCTGTCTCTTCTCAAGTGTCTGTCGACTTCATATGTGATCCTGTAAAGCCACCTTTAGAGGAATGGAGTGCTATTGCTTCTGATGGTATTTCCCTTCCCCAATTCCATTCCTCCCAAAACACCCCCCCACACTCAGACACTACCCACTCAGGCACCTGCATACCACCCAAGGCCAGCGAAACCCATTTCTCTTCCATCCTGGGAGAAGTCTGAGAAGTCTGAGAAGTCTGTCTGTGGGGTGTAATAGCTCCTCATATGTCCCAGTCGCATTTCGGGCCCCCTCTTTAGGGTATAGTAGCCACTCCTGGGTTCAGTTTTCCAACACTGCTTCCCAGGTTGAGCTTAATGCCCCACCCCTACTTGCTCCTGGAATATTCTAGGTTCTTCATCTTTAACTTGAAAAGCCCTGAGCTTTTCAAGGGGACACCGATGACGAGGACATCCCTAAGTAAGGTCTAAAAGGAAGCTGTTGACTAAAGGAGACAGTGATGCTGCAGACTTCAGGATAAATTGTCTGGATTGGTGGTGACTTCTGTCCACTCCTCAGGGTGAGCTTTGCATCCTTGGAGGGAGGGGAGCTCCAGTTTTCATCATCATATTCTACTGGAGAAAAAGTCCAGGCATAGATCACTCTTATTGCTTTATAAATGAACAGGCTACTCTCACCAGAAGTAGGGTTCCGCCCAGCTTATCTTCTCTACAGAAGGGCTGCCTGGGTGATGAGATTTCCAAGGCGAAGGGAAAGAAGTTCACATTAAAAAAAAAAAGTCATAACAAATGCCCTCTGCCACTTACGCATTGATGTCTACAAAGTGTTTATCCAGAAAGAAAGAAAGACTTCATTTCCACAGTTAGAGGTGAGGTTGACTGTGCCAGTAAATCTGAGAGGAGGAGCACATTGACAACGTCTCACCAGCAATTTTTGTTGAGGAGTGAACTCAAGGGCCTGGAGACAGTGGGCATCTGAGCTGGAGGTTGGCCAGCCCTGTTCATTGTCAACTACTCCTGGGCTTTGGGAGGCGGCCCTCCCTGCCTCTTACCTCTCTAATTACCTGGTCTGGTGACCAGGAAGGATGAGACATTCTGTGCTGCATCACAGACACGCTCTTTTAAAGAACAACAAATCGGCTTTCCCAAATTGTTGCAAAAAAAAAAAAAAAATACTATGGGAGACTCGCCCTACCAAGAGCGAGGTCTTGGCATCCGATTCACTTTGCGAAGGGGGCCGCTCTGTGTCATCATTTTCACAGCCCTGGAGGGCTTGAAGGAGGGTCCTGATATTGTTCGGCTCATGTCTGCCAAAGTCAAAATGCTGAGTGTGTTCCTGAGACAGCATTAGAGAGCCAGAGGACTGCAGAAGGGTCAGCGATGGGTGAGTGGTGCAGGATTTCTTCCCTTTGTGGTTGCGCCTGATCTGGGCACACCACAGTAGAAATCAGCCCAGCTTCCTTTTTCATGGTGTGTTGGGCTGATGGTGACTCATACCGAGGGGCATGTTTATCCCAAACTGGCAGGAGCTGTGTGTTCAAGGGCAAGTTTGGTGGCCAGTAGGGAGGATGAATATTTGTATGCATGACCTCTTTTCTCTGAAACATTGTATTTGTGTTCACACTGACATGATTAATGCTCTTATGGTCCAGTGTGCTCTGGAGGACACCAGGAGTGAGTTGCTGTGTCCCATTGCAGTCAAACAGCCTGGCTTGTTGGACTACTTGGACTTAACCGTGAGGATGTTGGCTTTCTTCATACTTCCAGGGAAGTTGTTATCCAGGGAAGTGGTTCTCAAACATTAGCAGGCAGCAGAACCACGTGGAGGGATTATGAAAACATGGATTTCTGAGCCCTGCTCCCAGTTTCTGATTCAGTAGGTCTGTGGAGGGGCCTGGAGTTTTGCATCTCAAGCAATCCCAAGTGATGTGGATGTTCCTGGTCCAGGGACCACACTTGGACACTGTCTAAATAATCCATACCTTCTCTGGGTAAAATAGTCAGCCCTCCAGGCAGATTAAGAGAGAACATTTATATAAGCAGTCTCTCCATTCCCTTTGCTCACTTTACCTTGCTTACAGTGCACAGAGAGGAAAGAGAAGGCAAAGCGCATCCTTCTCACTCCGACCCTCCTGCAGTCTAGAATGAGGCTGTGTGTGGTTCATAATAAAACAGATCTGTGGGATCCGAGCAGCTGAGACACCACTGTATGTGGTGTGCAAAGGGTGGGCAGAGTGGGTGTGGGAGGAAGTTATAAGGCACCGTTCTTAATTCTTGAAGAGTTGGGTGAGCGTTTTTACTGGGGTTCAGAGCCCATTGGACACCTTTGATCAAAGATAGTAGATATGTTGGCTCAACTGTGTCTTTGGTCTTTGAGGAGGAGCTAAAATATATTATTAAAGTCTGGAGTGTTTTCCTATTACCATTGTATCCAGTCTATATTCCAACTGTCTATATTCTTTCTGTTCTTGTACATTGCTTGAAATTATAAAGGGAGAAGTTTTTTTAAAAAAATTAGAAAAACAGAGAATGGTAGAAAAAGATAGCAAAGTTATTCCACACCAGAGGGTCTGCTGAGAAATGGGAGAGAGGCCTGTGTACCCTCAGAAAAATGGCAGGGGCTATGGCTTCCCAGGTTCATAGAGAGTCCTGTAAATGACGATGGACTAGATGAGTGTCTATGGGACTGCTATCTGTGTGCCACTCGTGAGACCCCTGTCTGGACAGCCATTGAGGAATAGCATCTTTAGGCCAACAGTGGGAACAGTTGGACTAGAGTCCAGTTATGCCATTCCTACTCACCTGGAAAACATGACTAGCATGTGTAAAGGTCCCAGCCTGAAACAGCGAACCCTTGCAACGGTCTCCTTGCTCACACCACAGATTACATCACGGTAGACTGAGGTCTACTCTCTGCAAGACATTCTCAGGATAACCTGTTACACTGAAGACTTTCTCCGTCCAGTAGGTTAATGAATCAACTAGTGTCAGAAGGAATGCTGATTGAGAATCAAAAAGAGGCAATAAAAGGGGTATAAACAATATTCAGTGAGCATTTAAATGAAGAGTTAGTGTTTCAAGGAATAAAAAAGGGGGCTTTATAGAACAGGGAACATTCAGATCGACTTTGAGAGGCTCTATGAGTTTCTTGTGGTTAAGAATGGTATTTAATTCAACCTATGTCCATAACACACTGCTTTACAGTATATGCTCAACGAATGTGAAATGAACTAATAAGTGAATTTTTGCTGTGTGTGGGTGAGGGAGATGGTTATCTTTATAGTACGTTTATTCAGAACCTAATAAAAGATCAGCAATGTAGATACAGAAACAAATAAAATATGCTTCTGGACCTGAAAGCATTCACATTCCAGTGTGGGAGACAGATACCTCAGTAATTATGGTGCAGAAGACTATTAAAGTAAGTGCAGGGAGTGATTAAGGCTTTGCAGGATGAATAGGGGTGCAACAAGTAAAGAGAAAATTCTAGAAAGGTGGTCAAATAGACAAAGAGAAGCAATGAAGCACAATTTCTGCCTGAGAAAGTGCAGCCAGCTGGGTTTGGCAGGAGCTACTGTTGGTCACTTAGCACAGCAATGGTCATAAGGAAGGGTCATGGATCAGGATGAGATGAGGATGATTAGAACTAGAGGTTGTAAACACAGATGCTTCCAAGGACTAGGCAGGTGACCTGAATGAGTGGAAATTGGGGCACACTGGACAGCATGGCCTTCTCTAAAGGGAGAGCCACTGTGTCATTCCTTCTCGGTCCCACAGAGTGATATAGGCCACCTGGCCAGGTCTTCCCTTTTTTTTAAAAAAGGGAAGATATTTTTACTGATTTCAGAGAGGAAGAGTGAGTAAGAGAGAGATAGAAACATCAATGATGAGAGAGAATCATTGATCAGCTGCCTCCTCCATGACCCCTACTGGGAATCCAGCCTGCAACCCTGGCATGTGCCCTGACCTGGAATTGAACCGTAACCACCTGCTTCATAGGTTGACACTCAACCACTGAGCCACCCCGGCCCAGCCAGACCTTTTTTTTTAAGGGCTACTAGAAATAGGGATTATGTCAATCTCCAGATGTTTAAATGTTGGCAAATGATTCAGCTTTCTCTTCAAAAAAATCTTGGTTCAGGCCAAACAAAACTTGTCTGCGGGCAGGATTCAACCGAAAGGCTTCCAGATTGTGGTCTGGAGCTTAACACAGTACTCAGCAAACCTCGCCAAAGTGAGAAATAGGTTTTCACACAAGGGGATTCACGACAGGTGCACACATGCATGTAAACGGCTAAAGTAAATGTCACAGGAAACAACACTTACCTTTACTCTGTGCTATGTTCCGTTCTCTTCTATTTTTGAAATATGCTGGTCATGATTTGTTGATCTGAGTTCATGTGTCAGTGGGTCAAGACCTGAAGTTTGGGAACCACTGGTTTAGAACATCTGCACTAACGTTTTATTGGGTGGAAACAGAATAAGGTGATTTGCTGGGCAACCATGTTTCCATCCTGGACACTCTTATAATAGTGCTTCATAGGTACGTTTGGTTAAGTTAGGTTTCTTCACTTGCAACTGGAAAAGTTTAATAATCTCAAAATCTTTTGTTGATGACTTTATCCTAAGAGTTGGCCAGAATTTGGTGTCATCTCTTTGTGTGCTGGATACAATGAAGACCTGACCTCGCTGCTAAACTCACAGTAAAATGCTCTTGGTTGACGGTCTGTAGAAAGTCCCGAGGGAACCCCCAGTCAGGCGTCCTGAGTTCCAAGTGTGATATTTCCGGACGGAACTGCTTTTTCATTTAGAAGAACTTTTCCCTGTGATTCTCCATCTCCTCTTCTGGACAACATGCTCACCTGGTCCCCTTGCTTCTGCACCAGGGAGAGAGGGACATGCTCAGGGCTTGGACAGCCTGTCATGTACCACCTCTCCCTTCATTAGTGCAGTAGCTCTTCACCTCCATCTGTTAGGCATCGTGTGCTTATAGCATTCATTTTTGACCTATCAGAGCATTTCCAGAAATATTATAATGTAGGGGCTTTGGAGAGAGGCCACCACTCCCTGGGAATGTCAGAGGTGAGTCGTCACAGCGAGCTTCCGGTGCAGCAGGAGAGCCATCACCATTCTTTGGGTTCAGGGCCCATCTGTTGTCGCATCCCTGCAACATGCAGCGGGACTCAGAACGAGCCTGGACTTTTTAAACAAGAGCCCCAGAGTGGCTTCTCACCATTGGAAGGTGCCACCATGATGGAAAGATCCCTAAGGAAGGACCATGCCAACCATGAAAACCACAGGACCACAGGGAGGCCGCATCAATGTGGTGGTTTGGCATAATAAGTGGGCCAGGAAGCCAGTTACTAAGCATGATTCAAGCAGCAAGGCCAGACAGAGAACAGCAACTCGCTAGGACAGAGAGTAGGCAATGGCACTGCTACTAGGGTGGGAGACCAGTATGGTGCAAGATGACCAGGGGCGGTGTTTGCAGAGAAGTTGGGAAGTCCTCTTTTTACGGGGCCTGTGGGTTGTCTCCCTCCAGGGCACCTCATGTAGGGGAGCAGCACCCCGTGAAGAGTTGTGCAGCTCGTAGCCTGCGCCTTCTTACCCAGAGGCACTGAGCTGCCAGCGAGCTGGGGTTGGAATCAGCTGAATCATGCCTCTGCAGCTTCCCAGAGACATAGAGCCAAGCTCCTAACCTGTGTGAGATTCAGTCCTTTTCTCCAGTGAAAACAGTACTGAGGACACTCACTTTTCTCTCCAGGTGGGGAGGTTTGACACGTTATCTCAGGAGTTTGAGCACTGGAAGGAATGATTGGTAGATCTACAAGAAAATCATAGATTGCTCCTCAGAAACTCGGCAAGTGGGGGAAAGGAAAATGATTAAATCTAGGAGAGAAAAGAAGAGTTGTGCAAGAAGGGGCCTGCATCCTCTGGATGGACTGAACAATAATTACACGCTCAGTGTCAACAGACCACAGTTAAGGAGACAGTGCCTGTTAGTAGGAGGAGTGTTAATAGGTAATGGCTGCATTGTATGCACAGTGTTAAGAAACGCAGTGAGAAGACTGGAAAAAACACCAAAAGTTGAACACATCTGCTTGGGGGGGAGCGGGGCGTAGTTATGTTCTTAAACGATCATTCTGGATCCTGTGTGTCTACGGGATTGAAGAAATGAGTCCAAAGCCCACGCTGTTTGAAGACGCAGACTCCTGCCTTCTTCCTAACTGTCCCCTAAACCCCTGCTAACACCCCACCTGATGAGGGATCAGTGACTTAGGGGCAGATCCTGTTCCTCTGTTTCTGGCGAATCTCTGGTGTTGACATAGGCAAGTTGTGTTTGTGAAAACTTCCACGTGAGACATGAACTGGGTCTGATGGTATCATTCGAAAAACTTTTTTTGTGTGTGTGTCTTTTAATAGGCTCTTTCCCAAGAGAGCAGTAGAGATGAGATGATAATAAGGACGCTTGTCAGGGTGGAGAAATGCACAAATATACACCTCCGTGGGGAGGATCACGTGTTAGCAGGAATTAGGAGGAGAAGGCTATGGTGGCACCATGCCTACGTTAAGTCCTGTCTCAGGGCCCTAATAGACGGTGTTCCTCTCTCTTAATGACTTGCATTCCCCTAAATGGCTCCACTGGGACCATGGTCCTTCCCACTCTCAAATCAGGACAGAAGTGACTCCTGAGCAGTCCTTAAAGATGTGGCGTCCTGCCAGCAGAGTTCAGACCGAAGCCACTGCCCAATTGTTTGATGTGATCCATTTCTACATGGAAGTGCTGTGCAGGGACAATTTGAGATCCCTGGGTGACCTTACAAAGCGCTATCAAATTGCAGAAGGGATTTTTGTTATCCTGCAGAAATTCCCATGCATCCAGGTTGGTGACAGTCTGCTGACATTCAGCTGACACGGGCATCTGTGTGCCAGGCTGGTGCCGTAGAGGCTCCCGCGAGGAGATGACCTCACGTTGTCTCCACCCTGTGCAGGAGAACCTGTATCCTTAGCCTCTTTACCGTCTCTGGGAGGCGGAGGCACAGGGGAAGGGAGTCTGGACCAGGAATCTATCTGGTCTCCTAACTCCTAGTCCAAGATCCTTTGTGACGACTGTCCTGGAGGAGAGGTGGAACTCAATGCACATGACTGTACTCCAAAGTGCAATTAGCCAGGGGGGTCAGAGGAAGGCTAGGAGGGGTCAAAGAAGGGTGTTCTCCCTGCCTTGCCTTAGACTGAGTCACCCCAGTCTCGAGGTGTGGCCAGGGAGTCAGTGTTTCAGGGGGAGGAGTAGAAGGCACCCTGCTGGTTTTAAATACCTCTCTGATTCACCTGCTTATGGAAGAGGCAGGTGGAACACCTCAGGGCCCATGTGTCATGTGTTTTACCAGGCGGAAATTTCGGTCCCCATTATTATAATCCTAGTACCTCTTTGCCTGGGCAGGGTCAGATGAACTGGAGTTGAGTCTGGGCTCTTTCTATACCAGGAGCCCAGCTGACCGATTGCTGACAGCGTCTCTTACATGTAGAGGAATGGCAGGGACCTAGTGCGTTGTCTCAGAAAAGGCAAACTGAGCCTCGGGACATCTTACAAGCGGACAGACACAAGTGGGAGGGACGCTGTGAGCGAGGCCTCCTGCTGCCCGCCTGCTGGGAGTGTTTGCACCAAGGCAACCCTGTGCTTTGTGCCAAGTACTAATTCTGATGAACAAACGAACATGTATGGGAAAATGAGGTCGTGGGAGCCAATTACAGAGAAGAAGCGTGTTGGACAACTAATGACAGGGAAACAGTGTGTAGCTTCAAGGAACTACCACTTGCCACAGCAGGAAATGGGCTTTGTAGGTAAACTGCAAATTAAGCACTCTGCATTTATTTAAGCTTTTGAGTTTGTTTTTTTTTGTTTTGTTTTGTTTTGTTTCCTAGGCCCCAAACTAGTGCCATTATAGCACAAAAAAAGGTAGTAGGAGGCAGAGCGAAGCAGGAGGAGTAGGGAGAACACATCTCTAAATGGGGACCAGCAGGGCAGAAGCATAGAAAATACTCTAGGTAACAAAGCACTCTCCCTGAAACGCAGGCTCCCAGGAGAATAAGACTCGGTCTTCAGTTCGGCTGCCGTGGTTCAGTGGTTGAGTGTCAGCCTCTGACCCAGGAGGTCACGGTTCGATTCCAGTCAGGGCACATGCCTGGGTGGTAGGGCTGGATCCCGAGTAGGAGCCGTGCAGGAGGCAGCCAGTCAATGATTCTCTCTCATCACTGATGTATCTCTCTCTCCCTCTCTCTCCTGTTCCCTTCCTCTCCGAAATCAATAGAAGGTACAATTTGTTGAACACTAACTATGTTCCATGCACTGTGCTAACTCATTTATACCCACCATCACAGATAATCCTCACAGATGCCTTAGGGGGTGCAGTCTTATTCCTGATGCAGAGGAGGACACCGAGCCTGAGTCCAATACCTTGCTCAGGATCCTGCAGTGGAGTAGTCTGACTCAGAGCCCGTGCTCTGAGGCGCTGCACAAGGGCTTTCTTCAGGAAAGTTTCATCCCGCACAGAAGGAAACCGAGTGCCATGTACTGACTGCATTCTCATCACCCAGTGCGGAAGCGCGGACACTCAGCTGCCTCGCAGTCCCCACAGCAACACCTGCCAGTAAATAAGCAGATGGGAAATAACACTTCACGTCTTAAAGGAATTCGTTCCAGGCTGCAGCGATTTACGGGAAGGGCGAGATGGCAAGGAAACAAACTGGCTTGAAGAGGGCCCTTCCTGGCCTGGGGGACGATTTCTGGTTAGGATTGGTCTGGGTTTGCAACCACAAAATGATATTCCGCTGGTGAGATTCGTTTCTGCTTAATGACTGAGTCTTTTTTTAAAAAGGGACAAGAGGACTTCTCTCCTTGTTTTGATGACCCTGACAGGTTTATTTTTATTTATTTATTTTTTTCAGAGAGGAAAGAAGAGGAAGAGAGAGATAGAAACATCCAAGGTGAGAGAGAATCATGGATTGGCTGCCTCCTGCAAGTCCCCCACTGGGGATCGAGCCTACAACCCAGGCGTGTGCCCTTAACTGGAATCTAACCTGGGACCTTTCAGCTCACAGGCTAATGGCTCTCTCCACTGAGCCAAACCGGCTAGGGCGACCTTGACAGTTTTGAAGAATACTGATCCAGTTTTTGTCAAATGTTCCCCACTTGGGGAATTTTCTCATGATTAGACTAGGATTATGGATTATTTTTGGGAGAAAGATCTCAGAGGCAAAGAGCCAGTTTTCATGACATCATGTCAAAGGCACATACTGTCACTGTTGAAATTGACCTTGATCGCCTGGCGGAGGTCGTGTTTGTCAGCCTTGTCCAGTGTAAAGTTACCTACCTTTCCCCCCTTTCCATATCATCCTCTTTGCAAAGAAGTAACCAAGCTCAGCCCACACTTTAGGGATGGGGGTGCGGAGTGTGCTTTACACGTTGAATTGGAGAAGAAGGGGCAATGGAGTAGAAAACTCAGCAATTTGAGAAAATGGGACTGAGGCTGGATTCATGCAGAGAGGGAAGGGATGACTAAGAGATGTGAGAGTAGACAAAATTGAGTGGGGAGATGAAGAAGAGGGTGCAATCAAGGATGATGGCAAGTTTCCAGGCATCATTGATTAGGAGATTGGGTGTGACAAGCACTGCTTTAGTTGACTGCCAACTCTTTATTTCTTGGCTGTGTCCCCTGAATCACTTCCTTCCTCTGAGTCTCAGTTTGTCCAGTTGTAAAATGGGGTTGGCAGTCCCTGGTCTCCCTACCCTATAGAGCTTTTGTGGGAGTAAAATGAGATGATGCAAAAGTAAGGGCTTTGAAAGCCATCAAGCACCCCTCGCGCAGGTGTGGTTTCCAAGGCTGATTGGGGGAGTGGTGAGAGAAGGGCACTTGGGAGGGGGAATTTGATAACTAGGAGATTCTGAATATTTCAGATAATCTGGGGCAAGTTGTAACTCATACTGAACACTGTCATAGGTTTGGGATAGTCATCTGTTAAGAAGACTTTTATCTCAAATATACATTCTCAGATGTTGTGCTTCTGGTGGTCTAGCTCCCCTGGTCTGTCCTTCCGGTGAAGGTAGCTTGGGCGAAACGAAGCTGGTTTCAGATTAGAAGGAAGGGCTCTGCCTAATTTTTGTGGCCTTCCTCTTACAACCTATAATGGTCTCTGCTTGGGGACACCGAAGGTTACTGGGATTTCCTTAATGATCCTAATCCCCCAGGCTCATCACCAAATAGGCATTTCAAAAGTGATGCACCCCAAATGGAACTCTGGTTCCTGTAATGGGAGAGAAGGCATGAAACTTCTCAGCCTTGCATTGGCTCTTTTACCTGAGTACCCAGAATCCCTCCAAACTGGACAGTATGCAGTGGGGCGATTGCTCCACCTTTTCCAGCAGAGAGACTCTTGGCCCTTCCTATGTATCTCCTTATTTTTCAGAAAGGGTGCTGCCACTTTCTGTGTTCTTCCTATGTGTCGCCTTGATTTTTCATTGTCCTGCTCTTATTTTAGCAACGAATTGATGAGCCATGGAAGGCTTCAACCGTGTCGGCCCAAGTTGCAGGGTAAATCATTGACTACGAGGTACAGTACGAATCACTGTGAAGTGTGCCTCTGCCAATAACTCCCTGGTAACTTTGGGGAAGAAATGTAAGCTCTTTGGTCCCCATTTTCCCTATCAGTAGAAAACTTAGGGACCACCCAGGCTCTGATAGATGGAGTGATCAAGTTAAAAGGAGCAACAGAAGCCAGCTGGCAAACAGGAGTGTGGAATTAATGTCATCCCTACATTGCAACTGACTCAGCAGATTTCAGAAATGAAGAATTGAGCCAAGGAACATACTTTTGGTATTAACCAAACTGCCAAAGGCTGTTATGTAAGATGAACCTCCTTATTAATCTTTAAGAAGGCGAGGGGAGAGATTCTTTTGTCTATACTGATTTGAGTTGGGCTGAAATAAACACCAAGTCTCTTTTGATCTTCGGATTCTGTCGTTCCCTAATGAGAATAGCCCATTTCTTTTTCTTTTTTCCTTTTTAAATTGATTTCAGAGAGGAAGGGAGAGGGAGAGAGAGAGGTAGACACATGAATGATGAGAGAGAATCATCGATTGGCTGCCTCCTGCATGCCCTCCACTGGGGCTTGAGCCCACAACCTGGGCATGTGCCCTGACCGGGCATCAAACCGTGACCTCCAGGTTCATAAGCTGATGCTCTACCACTGAGCCCCACTGGCTAGGCCAGCCCATTTCTTCACGGGTTGGTTCTGATATGCGTCTGCCCAGGTTGATGGGTGATGGGAAGAAAGGCAAGTTTACACGATGGAGTCTCTGCTATCTCGGGTGAGAACAGCGGTCATCTCTGGGCAGGGAGGACTTTGCAGTGTTATATATATTTCCAAAGGGAAATACTTGCAAAATGCAGGTGCTGATCCCAATTCTGACCTTTGCGGCTGGTGCCAGCAATCACACTGGCACCTTCGTTCAGACACAGGGAAGAGCCAAGAAGTGAAATGATATTTTCCTTCCCTCATCATTACTCAGCATGGCTTGCCCGCTTCGCTATAAAAAACTCAAGTGCCATTGTTCTTATTCAGAAATGCACTTTCTCTCATAATCAAGAGATCCACTGGGCTCGGTGTTCTTTCTGAAGAGGATGGTCTTGTGAATGACTCCACTCTCAAACTTCTCTGTGCTTAGCCATATTGTCTGAGTTCTCAAGGGAAATAGCTCTTAAATTATAGCATGTAAAGGAATCCCCTGATCTCATTCCAACAGCAGGTCCCCACTCAGTCCAGTGGGGCTGAGGAATCTGCATGGTTGCTAATTTTACTACGTGGCAGCCACTGGGGTTCTGATTTGGGGCGTAGGCACAGCCACCTTGAGGATCACCACTATCGCACACACTGTGTCTGCTCCTTTGTAAGCCGAGACCTGCTGCTTTTAGAACTGCACTCGAGCTTGAGCACAGCTAAATAAAGTATTGCCTGACTTATAGTAATTACCTGATTTATGACAATATTTTGATATAGACAAATAGCATGGAAGGAACATGAGCTCGGGAGTTAGAATGGCCTGGGTGTAGCTCTTTTAGCTTCCACTTCCTGTGTCTCTGAGGCTCTGTTTTTCTCATCTGTCGAATGGTAACAATATTACCCACCTCACAGACAGGGGAGCGGGGAAGGTGGAAGAGAGAGGGGGATAGTGGATATAATAAAATGACTTACGTAAGCACCTAGCATTATGCCTGGCATGTAGTAGATGCTCAATAAATATTAGTTTCCTCATTCTTATAGGAAGCAGGAATTAGCTTAAAAGAGCAACCCACATGTTCTCCACTAGCTCTCACAATGTATATTGTTAACAGAAACTGTTTTCAATGTCCCGTGAATGTTGAAAGTCGATGGTTGTTTAGACATCTTGAAAGGATGCCCCTCCTTCATTCCTGTAGCTCCTACGGGCTTCTGTCGCAGACACAGCTTTCCAAGAGAGAT
Organism: Murina feae; assembly: GCA_004026665.1. Lineage (NCBI taxonomy): Eukaryota > Metazoa > Chordata > Mammalia > Chiroptera > Vespertilionidae > Murina > Murina feae. Next base: position 2,433 of record PVJC01000290.1, on the reverse strand, counting down.
CCCAGCCGGCAGATAAGGAAATGCAGGTGTAGCTCAATGTTGGTGCCTTTGCCGGACACTCCCGGGGTCCAGCACAGAGGCTGCGGATCAGGTGTTCAACCCCCAACAACACCTGCTGCTCACAAGAACAATCTTGTTTCTCAGAATGTAGCTGATAATGGGTTATTTGGACTGTCCTGTTCCGACTCTTTCCAGGCGAAAGGAACCGTGACCGTGGGCCAGAGGAAACAGTGCGCTATTATGCTCGGGAGACAGTGAGCTCCTGGCCGAAGGCGCTTTTCGAAATCGAGTTTCAGAAATATCTGCCCACATCTCTCCCCCATCTCCCGTCCAACCCGGTTTTACTGCTTGAGGGAAAAAAAAGTCACCTCTGTTCTTCGTGTCGGTTGATTAATTTTGGGTTTATTGTTCTTATCCCGTATCACGCTCACACAGCTACTTATGTAACACGTCTTATATGTCACACGGTTCTTCCTGCCAAGGACCCAACTCAGAAAAGGAACTTTATAGCAGAGAGTGCCGCTGCTTTCTCTGGCCACGTAGCTAGTTCAAGGCCACGGGTGTGCTCTCGCTGACGTCTCTCTCAGTCCTTTGTACAGGGGAGGTTGTGAGTCCTGTTCCTGCGCCGGGCAGTGGCAATGTTCTCTGCCAGCCACACTCTGGACACTGAGAGACTAGTCCCACGTGATTTTAGAGCTTGAAAAGACCTTGGCCATCATCTGATCCAACCACCTTTTCTTGCAGAAGAGGAAGCTGAGGCTCAGAGATGATCCCATAATTGCTAATTTATTTAGGTTTTTAAATTGCTGCCTGCAGTGTGTATTAGGAACTGTGCACATACAGGAGGCTCACAACAGGCTTCCGGAAGGTTAACTGAGTTGCCAAAGGAACTTCAGGCATGGCTGTGGTAGAGTAGATGAGAAACCAGCCTGCACATACTAACTAAACACCTACTACATCCTTTGGTGCGCGAGCATTCTGCTGTGTTCTGAGGATCTGGAAGAAGGAAGGAAAAGTACATATGGGTAGAAAAAACATGAGTTTAAGAAATGGTCCCCATCCTCCAGGCATGTACAGTGAATTTAAAGACCTGTTACAAAACATCGCACCTCACAAGATCACATACTGAATGGCCCAGTGAGGAAATCCTAGAGAAGTTTGAGAGGAAGAAAGAACTGCTGGTTTCCACTCTCACACGCCCGTGTCCTCCCTGCTGGACTGAGAGCCACAGCTCTTTCATTCCACGTGTGGATCCCCGTGGTGATGGCCTGGGAGGAGGGGCTGGGCTCACACGGATGAATTAATATGTGGCTCATTTTGATACCTACGTTAGGGGGATACTCATGCATGCCCATGGCAGCCCCTGTTGTAGGAGTTCTGTCTGCTCACACAGATCTTTTCTTTCTCTTCCAGTGGCCCATCCTCAGGACCCTCACCACCCGTCCGAGAAGCCCGCCATTCACTGCCATAAATGCGGGGAGCCGTGCAAGGGGGAGGTGCTCCGGGTCCAGACCAAGCACTTCCACATCAAATGTTTCACCTGCAAAGGTACGGGGCCTCCAGCTTCCTGGCTCCGTGGCGTGTCGCGGCCAGTGCTTCCCTTGGGGTCTGTCCCGTCCCCTCTGCACACCAAGTCACCAGATGATGAGTGAGCATGCTCAGAAGCCCGGGAGTCACTTAGCTTCCCTGGTGTGGATTGGATTAGATTTAGGAAGCAAACTGGGTCCCTCCAACACCAGGGATGCACAAGCCTTTGGGTGTTCACTGAAGTTCCTGGTCCTGCGCGGGGGGCACGAATTATAGGGGAGCAGTGAAATGTAATTATGTATTTTGAACTTTTTATTTATTTTCCTCTGAAATGAGGGATTCCTACCACAAAGTAACTTTGTCCCAATAGCCATTATTTAGAGGAGGGCTGGAAGACTGTAAGGTTGGGGTGCTGAGTCACTGGCTCCTGTGGGGTATGTGGGGTGGCGGTGTAAAGGGTGTGGGTGTGTGTGGTGTGCATGTGTGTGTATGGTGGTGGTGTGTATGTATGGTGTGGTGGTGTGTGTGTGGAGAGTGTGTGTGTGTATGATGTGTAGTGGTATGTTTGTGTGGTGTGTGTGTGTGTATGGTGGTGGTGTGTATGTATGGTATGGTGGTGTGTGTGTGGGGAATGTGTTTGTGTGTGTGGTATGTATGGTGTGTGGTGGTATGTGTATTGGTGCGTGTGTGTGAAGTGTGTGGTGTGTGTATGGTGTGTAGTGGTGTGAGTGTGTGGTATGTGTGTGTATTAAGAAGTGAGCATTAAGCAAAAATCCTTGGAAGGCCTCCAGACAGAAAAATACATCCCATCCAGGAAGCTATGAACTTGAGGTCGATTTCCATTAACAAGCCTCCCTTTGGGGCTTAGAACTGTTGGCATCTTGGTATCAAATATGCTGACCTGTA